>JBBYHM010138340.1:96687-238044 GCA_038381775.1 Adansonia rubrostipa | reverse complement strand
CTTTTCTTGCAAATCCAAAGCATCAATATCATGTATCCCAATGAGGAGAACATGATTGTAGTGCCCATAACAAAAGGAATAGAGATTATTACAAGTATCCAAGTTTGTCTTATTTCATAGAACTTTGATTATAAGGAAAATGGTGGAAAGAAAAGCTTTTCTTGTAAGTCCAAAGCATCAATATCGTGCATTCCAATATGGAGAAAATCATGTATCCTAATGCGGAGGACATGATTGTAGTGCCTAAAACAAAATGAATGGAGATCATAATGAGTATTCAAGCTTGTCTCATTTCACAGAAGAACTTTAACTATATGGAAAATGGTGGAAAGAAAAGCCTTTCTTGCCCAACCAAAGCATCAATAGCTTGTATCCCTCTAAGGTGAACATGATTGTGGTGCCACCAATAAAAAAATGAAGATTACTGCAAATATCCAAGTTTGTATCATTTCATGGGTGAACTTTGATTATAATGGAAATGGTGGAAACAAAAGCTTTTCTTGCAAATCCAATGTAGAGAACATGATTGGTGCCAATAATAAAAAATATAAAGATTACTACAAATATCCAAGTCGTATCATTTCATGGGTGAACTTTGATTATAATGGAAATGATGGAAATTAAAGCTTTTCTTGCAAATCGAAAGCACTAGAATCATGTATCGCAATGTGGAGAACTTGAATGTAGCGCCTAATCAGGAAAAGAATAGAGATTGTTATGAGAATCCAATTTTGACTCATTTAATGGACAAACTTTAATTGTAAGGAAAATGGCAAAGAGAAAACCTTTTCTTGCCCATCAATATCGTGCATCCAAATGAGGTGGACATGATTGTAGTGCCACTAACAAAAAGAATGGAGATTATTACAAGTTTTCAAGTTTGTACAATTTTAGGGATAAACTTTGATTATAAGGGAAATGGTAGAAAAAAATCTTTTCTTGCTAATCTAAAGCATTAATATTGTGTATTCAAATGTGGAGAACATGATTGTGGTGCTTAATCAGAAAACAAATGGAGATTATTCAAAGAATCTAAGTTTGACACATTTGATGGACAAATTTTGATTAGAAGGAAAATGGTGTAAGGAAAACCTTTGCTTGCCAAACAAAGCATCAAAATCATGTATCTAAATGAGGTGAACATGATTGTAGTGCCCAAACACAAAGAGAATGGAGACTAGTATGAGAATCCAAGTTTGACTTATTTGATGGAAAAATTTTGATGATAAGGAAAATGGTGGAATTAGAACCTTTTCTTGCCAAACCAAAGCATCAATATCGTGTATCCCAACAAGGATAATATGATTGTAGCACCCATAACAAAAAGAATATAGATTATTACGAGTATCCAAGCTTGTTGCATTTCACAGATGAACTTTGATTATAAGGAAAACGGTGGAAAGAAAATCCTTTCCTGCAAATCCAAAGCATCAATATCATGTATGCCAATGTGAAGAACATGGTTGTAGTGGCCAATCACAAAAGAAATGGAGATTATTATGAGATTCCAAGTTTATTTCTTTTCACGGATGAACCTTGATTATAAGGAAAATGGTGGAAAAAAAGTTTTTCTTGCAAGAGCAAAGCATCAATATCTTGTGTCCCATTGTGGAGAACATTATTGTAGTGGCCAAACACAAAAAGAATTGAGATTATTACGAGCATCCAGGTTTGTCTCATTTCGCGGATGAACTTTGATTTTAAGGAAAATGGTGAGAAGAAAAGCTTTTCCTGCAAATCCAAAGCATCGATATCTTGCATCCCAAAGTGGAGAACAGGATTGTAGTGCCTATAACAAAAAGAATAGAGATTATAACAAGAATCAAAGTTTGGGTCATTCCATGGATGAACATTAATTATAAGTAAATGGTAGAAAGAAAAGCTTTTCTTGCAAATCCAAAGCATCAATGTCATGTATCCCAATGAGGAGAACATGATTGTAGTGCCCATAACAAAAAGAATGAAGATTATTACAAGTATCCAAGTTTGTCTTATTTCATAGAAGAACTTTGATTATAAGGAAAATGGTGGAAAGAAAAGCTTTTCTTGTAAGTGCAAAGCATCAATATCCTGCATTCCAATATAGTGAAAATCATGTATCCTAATGCGGAGGACATGATTGTAGTGCCTAAAACAAAATGAATAGAGATTGTAATAAGTATCCAAGCTTGTCTCATTTCACGGAAGAACTTTAACAATAAGGAAAATGGTAGAAAGAAAAGCCTTTCTTGCCCAACCAAAGCATCAATATCGTGTATCCCTCTAAGGTGAACATGATTGTGGTGCCACCAATAGAAAAAATTAAGATTACTACAAATATCCAAGTTTGTATCATTTCATGGGTGAACTTTGATTATAATGGAAATGGTGGAAATAAAAGCTTTTCTTGCAAATCGAAAGCATTAGAATAATGTATCGCAATGTGGAGAACTTGAATATAGCGCCTAATCAGGAAAAGAATAGAGATTGTTATGAGAATCCAAGTTTGACTCATTTAATGGATAAACTTTGATTGTAAGGAAAATGGTGGATAGAAAACCTTTTCTTGCCCATCAATATCGTGCATCCAAATGAGGTGGACATGATTGTAGTGCCACTAACAAAAAGAATGGAGATTATTACAGGTATTCAAGTTTGTATAATTTTAGAGATAAACTTTGATTATAAGGGAAATGGTAGAAAAAAATCTTTTCTTGCTAATCTAAAGCATCAATATTGTTTATTCAAATGTAGAGAACATGATTGTGGTTCTTAATCAGAAAACAAATGGAGATTATTCAAAGAATCTAAGTTTGACACATTCGATGGACAAATTTTGATTATAAGGAAAATGGTGTAAGGAAAACCTTTGCTTGCCAAACAAAGCATCAAAATCATGTATCCAAATGAGGTGAACATGATTGTAGTGCCCAAACGTAAAGAGAATGGAGACTAGTACGAGAATCCAAGTTTGACTTATTTAATGGAAAAATTTTGATGATAAGGAAAATGGTGGAATTGAAACCTTCTTCGTGTATCCAAATGAGGATAACATGATTGTAGCACCCATAACAAAAGGAATATAGGTTATTACGAGTATCCAAGCTTGTCGCATTTCACAGATGAACTTTGATTATAAGGAAAATGGTGGAAAGAAAATCTTTTCCTACAAATCCATAGCATCAATATTGTGTATCCCAATGTGAAGAACATGGTTGTAGTGGCCAATCACAAAAGAAATGGAGATTATTACGAGATTCCAAGTTTATTTCATTTCATGGATGAACCTTGATTATAAGGAAAAACAGTGGAAAAAAACAATTTTTCTTGCAAAAGCAAAGCATCAATATCATGTGTCCCATTGTGGAGAACATTATTATAGTGCCCAAACACAAAAAGAATTGAGATTATTACGAGTATTCAAGTTTGTCTCAGTTCACGGATGAACTTTGATTTTAAGGAAAATGGTGAGAAAAAAAGCTTTTCCTATAAATCCAAAGCATCGATATCATGTATCCCAAAGTGGAGAACATGATTGTAGTGCCTAAAACAAAAAGAATAGAGATTATTACAAGAATCCAAGTTTGGGTTATTCCATGGATGAACATTAATTATAAGTAAATGGTGGAAAGAAAAGCTTTTCTTGCAAATCCAAAGCATCAATATCATGTATCCCAATGAGAAGAACATGATTGCAGTGCCCATAACAAAAAGAATGGAGATTTTTACAAGTATCCAAGTTTGTCTTATTTCATAGAAGAACTTTGATTATAAGGAAAATGGTGGAAAGAAAAGCTTTTCTTGTAAGTGCAAAGCATCAATATCCTGCATTCCAATATAGTGAAAATCATGTATCCTAATGCGGAGGACATGATTGTAGTGCCTAAAACAAAATGAATAGAGATTGTAATAAGTATCCAAGCTTGTCTCATTTCACGGAAGAACTTTAACTATAAGGAAAATGGTGAAAAAAAAAGCCTTTCTTGCCCAACCAAAGCATCAATATCATGCATCCCTCTAACGTGAACATGATTGTGGTGCCACCAATAAAAAAAATGAAGATTACTACAAATATCCAAGTTTGTATCATTTCATGGGTGAACTTTGATTATAATGGAAATTATGGAAGTAAAAGCTTTTCTTGCAAATGGAAAGCATTAGAATCATGTATCATAATGTGGAGAACTTGAATGTAGCGCCTAATCAAGAAAAGAATAGAGATTGTTATGAGAATCCAAGTTTGACTCATTTGATGGACAAACTTTGATTGTAAGGAAAATAGTGGATAGAAAACCTTTTCTTGCCCATCAATATCGTGCATCCAAATGAGGTGGACATGATTGTAGTGCCACTAACAAAAAGAATGGAGATTATTACAAGTATTCAAGTTTATATAATTTTAGGGATGAACTTTGATTATATGGGAAATGGTAGAAAGCAAATCTTTTCTTGCTAATGTAAAGCATCAATATTGTGTATTCAAATGTAGAGAACATGATTGTGGTGCCTAATTAGAAAACAAATGGAGATTATTCAAAGAACCTAAGTTGGACACATTTGATGGATAAATTTTTACTATAAGGAATATGGTGTAAAGAAAACCTTTGCTTGCCAAACCAAAGCATCAAAATCATGTATCCAAATGAGGTGAACATGATTGCAGTGCCAAAACACAAAGGGAATGGAGACTAGTATGAGAATCCAAGTTTGACTCATTTGATGGAAAAATTTTGATGATAAGGAAAATGGTGGAATTAAAACCTTTTCTTGCCAAACCAAAGCATCAATATCGTGTATCCCAATAAGGATAACATGATTGTAGTGCCCATAACAAAAAAAATATAGTCGCATTTCACAGATGAACTTTGATTATAAGGAAAACGGTGGAAAGAAAATCTTTTCTTGCAAATCCAAAGCATCAATATCGTGTATCCTAATGTGAAGAACATGGTTGTAGTGCCCAATCACAAAAGAAATGGAGATTATTATGAGATTCCAAGTTTATTTCATTTCATGAATGAACCTTGATTATAAGGAAAATGATGGAAAGAAAAGTTTTTCTTAAAAGAGCAAAGCATCAATATCGTGCGTCCCATTGTGGAGAACATGATTGTAGTCCCCAAATACAAAAAGAATTAAGATTATTATGAGTATCCAAGTTTGTCTCATTTTGTGGATGAACTTTGATTTTAAGGAAAATGGTGGAAAAAAAAAGCTTTTCTTGCAAGTCCAAAGCATCGATATCGTGTATCCCAATATGGAGAACATGATTGTAGTGGCTATAACAAAAAGAATAGAGATTATTACAAGAATCTAAGTTTGGGTCATTTCACGGATGAACATTAATTATAAGGAAATGGTGGAAAGAAAAGCTTTTCTTACAAATCCTAAGCATTAATATCATGCATCCCAATGAGGAGAACATGATTGTTTTGCCCATAACAAAAAGATGGAGATTATTATAAGTATCCAAGTTTGTTTTATTTCATAGAAGAACTTTGATTATAAGGAAAATGGTTACAAGAAAAGCTTTTCTTGTAAGTCCAAAGCATTAATATCGTGCATTCCAATATGGAGAAAATCATGTATCCTAATACGGAGGACATGATTGTATTGCCTAAAACAAAATGAATGGAGATTATAATGAGTATCCAAGCTTGTCTCATTTCATGGAAGAACTTTAACAATAAGGAAAATGGTGGAAAGAAAAGCCTTTCTTGCCCAACCAAAGCTTCAATATCATGTATCTCCATAAGATGAACATGATAGTGGTGCCACCAATAATAAAAAATGAAGATTACTATAAATATCCAGGTTTGTGTCATTTCATGGGTGAACTTCGATTATAACGAAAATGGTGGAAATAAAAGCTTTTCTTGCAAATCCAAAGCATTAGAATCATGTATCGCAATGTGGAGAACTTGAATGTAGCGCCCAATCAAGAAAAGAATAGAGATTATTATGAGAATACAAGTTTGACTCATTTGATGGGCAAACTTTGATTATAAGGAAACTGGTGGATAGAAAACCTTTTCTTGCCCATCAATATCATGTATCCAAATAAGGTGGACATGATTGTAGTGCCACCAACAAAAAGAATGGAGATTATTACAAGTATTCAAGTTTGTATAATTTTAGGGATGAACTTTGATTGTAAGGGAAATGGTAGAAAGAAAATCTTTTCTTCCTAATCTAAGGCATCAATATTGTGTATTCAAACGTAGAGAACATGATTGTGGTGCCTAATCAAAAAACAAATGGAGATTATTAAAAGAATCTAAGTTTGACACATTTGGTGGACAAATTTTGATTATAAGGAAAATGGTGTAAGGAAAACCTTTGCTTGTCAAACCAAAGCATTAAAATCATGTATCCAAATGAGGTGAACATGATTGTAGTGCCCAAACACAAAGAGAATGAAGATTAGTACGAGAATCCAAGTTTGACTCATTTGATGAAAAAATATTGATGATAAGGAAAATGGTGGATTTAAAACCTTTTCTTGCCAAACCAAAGCATCAATATCATGTATCCCAATGAGGATAACATGATTGTAGCGCCCATAACAAAAAGAATATAGATTATTACGAGTATCCAAGTTTGTCGCATTTCACAGATGAACTTTTATTAGAAGGAAAAAGATGGAAAGAAAATCTTTTCTTACAAATCCAAAGCATCAATATCGTGTATCCTAATGTGAAGAACATGGTTGTAGTGCCCAATCATAAAAGAAGTGGAGATTATTACAAGATTCCAAGTTTATTTCATTTCACGAATGAACCTTGATTATAACAAAAATGGTGGGAAGAAAAGTTTTTCTTGCAAGAATCAAAGCATCAATATTGTGTGTCCCATTGTGGAGAACATGATTGTAGTGCCTAAACACAAAAAGAATTGAGATTATTACGAGCATCCAAGTTTGTCTCATTTTATGGATGAACTTTGATTCTAAGGAAAATGGTGGAAAGAAAAGCTTTTCTTGCAAATCCAAAGCATCGATATCATGTATCCGAATGTGGAAAACATGATTGTACTGCCTATAACAAAAAGAATGGAGATTATAACGAGAATCCAAGTTTGGGTTATTTCATGGATGAACATTAATTATAAGGAAATGGTGGAAAGAAAAGCTTTTCTTGCAAATCCAAAGCATCAATATCAGGTATCCTAATGAGGAGAACATGATTGTAATGCCCATAACAAAAAGAATAGAGATTATTACAAGTATCCAAGTTTGTCTTATTTCATAGAAAAACTTTGATTATAAGGAAAATAGTGGAAGGAAAAGCTTTTCTTGTAAGTCCAAAGCATCAATATCGTGCATTCTGATATGGAGAAAATCATGTATCCTAATGCGGAGGACAAGATTGTAGTGCCTAAAACAAAATGAATGGAGATTATAATGAGTATCCAAGCTTGTCTCATTTCACGAAAGAACTTTAACTATAAGGAAACTGGTGGAAAGAAAAGCCTTTCTTGCCTAACCAAAGTGTCAATATCATGTATCCCAATGAGGTGAACATGATTTTATTGCCACCAATAGAAAGAACGAAGATCATTACAAATATCTAGGTTTGTATCATTTCATCAATGAACTTTGATTATAAGGGAAATGGTGGAACGAAAAGCTTTTCTGGTAAATCCAAGGCTTCAATATCGTGTATCCTAATGTGGATAACATGATTGTAGTGCCCAACCACGAAAAGAATGAAGATTAGTATGGGAATCCAGGTTTGATTCATTTGATGGACAAACTTTGAGGAAAATGGTGGAAAAAAAAGCTTTTCTTGCAATTCCAAAGCATCGATATCATGATTCCCAATGTGGGGAATATGATTGCATTGCCCACAACAAAAAGAATAGAGATTATTATGAGTATCCAAGATTGCCTCATTTCACGAATAAACTTTAATTATAAGGAAAATGGTTGAAAGAAAAGATTTTCTTGTCGAACCAAAGCGTTAACATCATTTACCCTAGTGAGATGAACATGATTGTAGTGCCTCTAACAAAAGGAATGGAGATTATTACAGATATCCATGTTTGTATCATTTCATGGATGAACTTTGATTATAAAGGAAATGCTGGAAAGAAAAGATTTTCTTTCAAATCAAAGCATCACTATCCTGTATCCCAAGGTGAAGAACATGATTGTAGTACCCAATCACAAAAAGAATGGAGATTAGCACGAGAATCCAAGTTTAACTCAATTGATAGACAAATTTTGATGATAAGGAAAATGGTGGAAAGAAAACCTTTTCTTGCCAACCTAAAGCATCAATATCGTATATCCCTATGAGGAAAACATGATTGTAGTGCCGGTAACAAAAGGAATGGAAGTTATTACGAGTATCAAAGTTTATCCCATTTCACAGATGAACTTTGATTATAAGGAAAATGGTCAAAAGTAAAGCTTTTCTTGTAAATCCAAAGGGTCAATATATGTATCCTAATGTCGAGAACATGGTTGTAGTACCCAATCACAAAAAAAATAGAGATTATTACGAGATTCTATGTTTTTCTCATTACAAGGATGAACTTTGACTGCAAGGAACATGGTGGAAAGAAAAGTTTTTTTCTTACGAGTCCAAAGCATCAATATCGTGTATCTCAATATTGAGAACATGATTGTAGTGCCCAATCACAAAACGAATAGAGATTGTTATGAGTATCCAAGTTGGTCTCATTTCATAGATGAGCTTTGATTATAAGGAAAATGGTAAAAAGAAAAGCTTTTCTTGCAAATCCAAAGCATCGATATCGTGTATCCCATCGTGGAGAATATGATTGTAGTGCCCATAATAGAAAGAATGGAGACTATGAGAATCCAAGATTGAGTCTTTTCATGGATGAACATTAATTATAAGGAAAATGATGGAAAGAAAAGCTTTTTATGCAAATCCAAAATCAATATCGTCTATCCCAATATGGAAAACATGATTGTAATACCTAATCATAAAAAGAATGGAGAGCATTATGAGAATCCAAGTTTGACTCATTTGATAGACAAATATTGATTATAAGGACAATGTTAGAAAGAAAACATTTTCTTGCCAAACCAAAGCACCAATTTTGTGTATCCCAATGAGGGGAACAAGATTGCATTGCCCATAACAAAAAGAATGAAGATTATTATGAGTACCCAAGTTTGTCTCGTTTCACAGATGAACTTTAATTATAAGGAAAATGATGGAAAGAAAAGCTTTTCTGTCCAAACCAAACCATCAATACCGTGTATGCCAATGAGTTAAACATTATTGTAGTGCCAATTATAAAAGGAATGGAGATTATTACAAGTATCCATGTTTGTATCATTTCATGGATGAACTTTGGTTATATGGGGAATGGCAAAAAGAAAATCTTTTTTTGTAAATCCAAAGCATCAATATCATGTATCCCAATGTGGGGAACATGATTATAGTGCCGAATTAGAAAATGAATGGAGATTACTACAAGAATTTAAGTTTGACTCATTTGATGGATAAGCTTTAATTATAAGGAAAATGGTGGAAAGATAACCTTTTCTTGCCAAACTAAAGCATGAATATCATGTATCCCAATGAGGAGAACATGATTATTGTGCCCATAACAAAAAGAATGGAGATTATTATGAGTATCCAAGTTTGTCTTATTTCATGGATGAACATTAATTATAAGGTAAATGGTGGAAAAAAAAAGCTTTTTTTTTGCAAATTCAAAGCATCAATATCATGTATCCTAATGTGGAGACCATGATTGTAGTGCCCATGACAACAAGAATGGAGACTGTAATAAGTATCCAAGTTTGTCTTATTTCACAAATAAACTTTAATTAGAAGGAAAATGGAGGAAAGAAAAGCTTTTCTTACTAATCTAAAGCATCGATATCGTGTATCCCATTATGGAGAACATGATCGTAGTGCCTATAATAAAAAAAATGGAGATTATTACTAGAATCCATGTTTGAGTTATTTCATGGATAAACATTAATTTCAAGGAAAATAATGGAAAGAAAAGCTTATCTTGTAACTCCAAAGCATCATTATCGCATATCTTTATATGGAGAATATGATTGTAGTGGCATAACAAAAGAATAGAGATCATACTGAGTAACCATGTTGGACTTATTTCATGAATGAACATTAGTTATAAGGAAAATGATTGAAAGAAAAGCTTTTCTTGCAAATCCGGAGCATCAACATCATGCATCCAAATGTGGAGAACATGATTGTAGTGCCCATAACAAAAAGAATAGAGATTATTACAGGAATCCAAGTTTGACTCATTTCACGATATTAATTATGTGAAAAATGGTGGAAGGGTAAGCTTTTCTTGCAAATCCAAAGCATCAATATCTTGTATCCCAATATAGAGAACATGATTGTAGTACACATAACAAAAAGAATGGAGATTATATTTAGTATCCAAATTTCTCTCATGTTACAGGATAAACTTTAATTATAAGAACAATGGTGGAAAGAAAAGCTTTTCTTGCCAAACCAAAGCATAAATATCGTTTATCCTAAATGAGATGAACATGATTGTAGTGCCAATAACAAAAAGAATAAAGATTATTGCAAGTATCCAAGTTTGTATCATTTCATGGATGAACTTCGATTATAAGGGAAATGGTGAAAAGAAAAGCTTTTCTTGCAAATCCAAAGCAGTAATATCATGTATTCTAATGTGCAAAACATGATTACAGTGCCTAATTAGGAAAAAATAGAGATTATTACGAGAATCCAAGTTTGACTCATTTGATGGATAAACTTTGATTATAAGGAAATTGGTGAAAGAAATCCTTTTCTTGCCCATCAATACCATGTATCCAAATGAGGTGAACATGATTGTAGTGCTAGTAACAAAAGGTGTGGAGCTTATTACAAGTATTCAAGTTTGTATCATTTCAAGGATGAACTTTGATTATAAGGGAAACGATGGAAAGAAAAGCTTTTCTCCAAGTCTAAAGCATCAATATCATGTATCCCAATGTAGAGAACATGATTGTAGCACCCAATTACAAAAAGTTGGAAATTATTAAGAGAATCTAAGTTCGACTCATTTGATAGACAAATTTTGATAATAAGGAAATTGGTAAAAGAAAACCTTTTCTTGCCAAACCAATGAATCAATATCATGTATCCAAATGAGGTGAACATCATTGTAGTGCCACTAATAAACAGACAGGACATTATTACGAGTATCTAGGTTTGTATCATTTCATGGATGAACTTTGATTATAAGGGAAATGGTAAAAAGTGAAGCTTTCCTTGCAAATCAATGTTTCAATGTCGTGCATCCCAATGTAGGGAGCATGATTGTAGTGCCCAATCACAAAAAGAATATAGATTAGTACGAGAATCCAAGTTTGACTTATTTGATGGAAAAATTTTGATGATAAGCAAAATGGTGGAAATAAAACCTTTTCTTGGCAAACCAAAGCATCAATATCGTGTATCCAAATGAAGAGAACATGATTGTAGTGCCTATAACAAAAAGAATGGAGATTATTATGAGTATCCAAGTTTCTCGCATTTCATGAATGAACTTTGATTATAAGGAAAATGGTGGATAGAAAAACATTTCCTGCATATCCAAAGATCAATATCATGTATCTAATGTGGACATGGTTATAGTGCCCAATCACAAAAGAAATGGAGATTATTACGAGATTCCAAGTTTGTTTTATTTCACGGATGAACTTTGATTATAAGGAAAATGGTGGAAGGAAAAGTTTTTCTTGCAAGTCCAAAGCATCAATATCATGTACCCAATGTGGAAGACATGATTATAGTGCCCAATCACAAAAAGAATGGAGATTATTATGAATGTCCCAGTTCGTCTTATTCATAGATAAACTATGGTTCTAAGGAAATGGTAGAAAGAAAAGCTTTTCAAGCAAATCAAAAGCATTGATCTCATGTATCCCAATGTGGAGAGCATGATTGCAGTGCCTATAACAAAAAGAGTAGAGATTATTATGAGAATCCAAGTTTGAGTCATTTCACAAATTAATATTAATTATAAGGAAATGGTGGAAGAAAAATCGTTTCTTGCAAATCCAAAGCATCAATATCGTGCATCCTTATATGGAGAACATGATTTTAGTGCCCAAAACAAAAAGAATGGAGATTATAGTGAGTATCCAATTTTGTCTCATTTCACAAAAAACTTTAACTATAATGAAAATGGTGGAAAGAAAAGCGTATCTTAGCCAACCAAATTGTCGATATCATGTATCCCAATGAGGTGAACATGATTGTAGTGCCACTAACCAAAAGAATAGAGATTATTACAAATATCCATGTTTGTATTATTTCATGGATGGACTTTCATTATATGGGAAATGGTGAAAATAAAAGCTTTTCTTGCAAGTCCAAAGCATCAATATCATGTATCCCAGTATGAAGAACTTAACTGTAGTGCCCAATTACAAAACGAATGAAGATAGTTATGAGAATCTAAGTTTTATTCATTTGATGGACAAGCTTTGATTATAAGGAAAATGGTTGAAAGAAAACCTTTTCTTACCATACCAAAGCATAAATATCATGTACCCCAATAAGGAGAACAATATTGTGGTATCCAAAAAAAAAAAATAGAGATTATTATGAGTATCCAAACTTCTCCTATTTCATGGACAAACATTAATTATAAGGAAAGTAGTGGAAAGAAAAGCTTTTCTTGCCAAATCAAAGCATCAATATCGTGCATGCCAATGAGTTGAACATGATTCTGTGCCAATTACAGAAAGAATGGAGATTGTTACAAGTATCCATGTTTGTATCATTTCATGGATGAACTTTGATTATAAGGGAAATGGTGGAAAGAAAAGATTTTTTTGCAAATCCAAAGCATCAAGATCATGTATCCCAATGTCAAGAATATGATCCTAGTACGTAATATGAAAACGCATGGAGATTATTATGAGAATCCAAGTTTGACTCATTTGATGGAGAAACTTTGATTATAAGGAAAATGGTGGAAAGAAAACCTTTTCTTGCCAAACCAAAGCATTAATATCATGTATCCCATTGAGAAGAACATGATTGTAGTGCCCATAACAAAAGAATGGAGACTATTATTAGTGTCCAAGCATGTCTCATTTCATGGATGAACATTAATTATAAGGAAAATGGTGGAAAGAAAAAGCTTATTTTGCAAATCCAAAGCATCAATATCATGTATCCTAATGTGGTGAACATGATTGAAGAAAAAGAATGGAGACTATAATGAGTGTCCAAGTGTGTCTTATTTCACAGATGAACTTTAATTATAAGGAAAATGGCAAAAAGAAAAGCTTTTCTTTCCAATCCAAAGCATCAATATTGTGCATCCCAATGTGGTGAACATGATTGCAAATATCTAAGCTTGTATTATTCCATGGGTGAACTTCGATTATAAAGGAAATGGTGGAATGAAAAGCTTTTCTTGTAAATCCAATGCATCAATATCGTGTATCCCATGTGGAGAACATGATTGTAGCACCCTATCACAAAAAGAATAGAGATTATGATGAGAATCCAAGTCTGACTCATTTGATGGACAAACTTTGATTATATGCAAAATGGTGGAAAGAAAACCTTATCTTGCCAAACCAAAGGATCAATATCGTGTATCTAGTGAGGAGAACATGATTGTAGTGCCCATAACATAAAGAAAGGAGATTATCATGAGTATCCATGTTTATCTAATTTCATGAATGAACCTTAATTATAAGGAAAATGGTGAAAGTAAAAGCTTTTCTTTCCAAACCAAAGCATCAACATCGTGTATCTCAATGAGTTGAACATGATTCTAGTGCCACTAACAAAAAGAATAGAGATTATTACAAGTATCCAAGTTTGTATCATTCCATGGATGACCCTTAATTATAAAGGAAATGGTGGAAAGAAAAGCTTTTCTTACAACCCAAGGCATCAATATCGTTTATCCCAATGTGGAGAGCATGATTATAGCACCCAATCACAAAAGGAATGAAGATTATGACAAGAATCCAAGTTTGACTTATTTGATGGATAAACTTTGATTATAAGGAAAATGGTGGAAAGAAAAACTTTTATTGCCAAACCAAAGCATCGATATCATGTATCCAATGAGGAGAACATAATTGTAGTGCACATAACAAAAAGAATGGAGATTATAATGAATATCCATGTTTGTCTCATTTCACGGATGAACTTTAATTATAAGGAAAATGGTGAAAAGAAAAGCTTTTCTTTCCAAACCAAAGCATCAACATCATGTATCCCAATGAGTTGAACATGATTGTAGTGCCATTAGCAAAAAGAATGGAGATTATTACAAGTATCCATGTTTGGATAATTTCATGGATAAACTTTGATTATAGGGGAAATAGTGGAAAATGAGGTTTTTTTGCAAATCCAAAGCATTAATATCGTGTATCCCAATGTGAAGAACATGATTGTAGTGCCTAATTAGAAAAAGAATGGAGATTATTATAGTAATCCAAGTTTAACTTACTTAATGGACCAACTTTGATTATAAGGAAAATGTTGGAAAGAAAACATTTTCTTGCGAAACCGAAGCATCAACATTGTGTATCCTAATGAGGAGAACATGATTGTAATGCCCATAATAAAAAGAATAGAGATTATTATGGGTATCCAAGTTTGTCTCATTTCATGGATGAACATTAATTATAAGTAAAATGATGGAAAGAAATCTTTTCTTACAAATTCAAAACATTAATATTGTGTACCCTAATGTGGAGAACATTATTGTAGTGCCCATAACAAAAAGAATGGAGATTATAATGAGTATCTATGTTTGTCTCATTTCATGGATGAACTTTAATTATAAGGAAAATGGTGGAAAGAAAAACTTTTCTTGCCAAACCAAAGCATCAATATCGTGTATCCCAATGAAGTGAATATAACTATAGTGCCACTAACAAAAAGAATGGAGATTATTACAAATATTCAAGTTTGTACCATTTCATTGATAAACTTTGATTATAAGGGAAATTGTGGAAAGAAAAGCCTTTCTCGCAAATCCAATGCATCAATATCATGTACCCCAATGTAGAGAACATGATTGTCGTGCCCAATCACAGAAAAAATAGAAATTATTACGAGAATCCAAGTTTAACTTATTTGATGGACAAACTTTGATTATAAGGATAATGGTGGAAAGAAAACCTTTTCTTGCCAAACCAAAGCATCAATATCATGTATCCCAATAAGGAACATGATTGCAGTGCCCATAACAAAAAGAATAAAGATTATTACGAGTATCCAAGTTTCTCTCATTTGACGGATGAACTTAAATTATAATGAAAATGGTGAAAATAAAAGCATTTCTTGTCAAATCAAAGCATCATTATCTTGCATCTCAATAAGGAGAGCATGATTGCATTGCTGATGACAAAAAGAATGGAGATTATTATGAGTATCCAAGTTTGTCTTATTTCACAGATTAACTTTAATTATAAGCAAAATGGTGGAAAGAAGAGCTTTTCTTTCGAAACCAAAGCATGAATATCATGTATGCCAATGAGTTGAACATGATTGTAGTGCCAATTGCAAAATGAATGGAGACTATTACAACTATCCATGTTTGTATCATTTCATGGATGAACTTTGACTATAAGGGAAATGGTGGAAAGAGAAGCTTTTCCTGCAAATCCAGACATCAATATCGTGTATCCCAATGTAGAGAACATGATTGTATTGCCTAATTAGAAAAAAAATGGTGATTATTACGAGAATCCAAGTTTTACTCGTTTGATGGACAAACTTTGATTATAAGGAAAATAGTGAAAAGAAAACCTTTTCTTGCCAAATCAAAGCATCAAGTTTGACTCATTTCATGAATGAGCATTAATTATAAGTAAAATGGTGAAAAGAAAAGCTTTTCTTGCAAATCCAAACCATCAATATCGTGTATCCTAGAACATGATTGTGGTGCCATAAGAAAAAGAATGGAGATTATTATGAGAACCCAAGTTTGACTTATTTCATAGATGAACTTTAATTATAAGGAAAACGATGGAAGGAAAAGCTTTTCTGGCCACTCCAAAGCATTGACATTGTTTACCCTAATATGGAGGATATGATTATAGTGCCCATAATAAAAAAAGTGGAGATTATTGCAAAGATCCATGTTTGAGTCATTTCACGGATGAACATAAATTCTAAGGAAAATGGTGGAAAGAAAAACTTTTCTTGCAAATCTAAAGCATTAATGTCGTGTATCCTAATGAGGAAAACATGATTGTAGTGCCCATAACAAAAAGAATGGAGATTATGATGAGTATCCAAGTTTATCACATTTTATGGATGAACATTAATTTTAAGAAAAATAATGGAAGGAAAAGCTTTTCTTACCAAACCAAAGCATCAATATCGTGTATCCCAATGAGATGAACATGATTGTATTAACACTAACAAAAAGAATGGAGATCATTTCAAATATCCAAGTTTGTATCATTTCATGGCTGAACTTTGATTGTAAGGGAAATGGTAGAAAGAAAAGCCTTTCCTGCAAATCGAAAGCATTAATAGATGAACATGATTTTAGTGCCCAATATAAGGATCAATATCATGTATCCTGATATGGAGAATATGATTGTAATGCCTAATCACAAAAAGAATGGAGATTATTACGAGAATCTAAGTTTGACTCATTTCATGGGTGGATATCAATTATAAGGGAAATGGTGGAAAGAAAAGCTTTTCTTGGAAGTCTAGAGCATCAATGTCATGTTTCCTAATATGGAGAACATGATTGTAGTGCCCAATCACACACAGAATGGAGATTATTATAAGTATTCAAGTTTGCCTCCTTTCATGGATGAACTTTGATTATAAGGAAAATGGTGGAAAGAAAAGCTTTTCTTGCAAATCCAAAGCATCAATGTCGTGTATCCCAATATGGAGAACATGATTGTAGTGCCCATAACAAAAATAATGGAGATTATAACGAGTATCCAAGTTTGACTCATTTCATAAATGAACATTAATTATACGAAAAATAGTGGGAAGAAAAGCTTTTCTTGCAAATCCAAAGCATCGATATCATGTATATAAATATAGAGAACATGATTGTAGTGCCATAACAAAAAAATGGAGATTATAATGAGTATTCAAGTTTGTCTCATTTCACGAATGAACTTTAATTATAAGGAAAATTGTGGAAAGAAAAGCTTTTCTTCCCATACCAAAACGTCAATGTCGTGTATCCCAATGAGTGAACGTGATTGTAGTGCCACTAATAAAAAAAGTGGAGATTGTTATAAGTGTCCAAGTTTCTATCATCTCATGGATGAACTTTGATTATAAGGGAAATGGTGGAAAGAAAAGCTTTTCTTGCAAATCCAAAGCATCAATATCATGTATCCCAATGTCAAAAACATGATTATAGTGCCTAATCACAAAAAGAATGGAGATTATTACCAGAATCCAAGTTCTACTCATTTGATGGACAAACTTTGATTATAAGGAAAATGGCAAAAACAAAACCTTTTCTTCCAAAACCAAAGCATCAATATTATATATCCCAATGAGGAGAACATGATTATGGTGCCCATAACAAAAAGAATGGAGATTATTATGAGTATTCAAATTTGACACATTTCACGAATGAACATTAGTTGTAAGGAAAATTATGGAAAGAAAAGCTTTTCTTACATGTCCAAAACTTCAATATCGTGTATCTCAATGCGAAGAACATCATTGTAGTGCCAAATCACAAAAAGAATGGAGATTATTATGAGTTTCCAAGTTAGCCTCTTTTCACGGATGAACTTTGATTGCAAGGAAAATGGTGGAAAAAAAAGCTTTTCTTGCAAATCCAAAGCATTAATATCGCGTATCCCAATGTGGAGAACATGATTGTAGTGCCCATAACAAAATGAATAGAGATTATTACGATTATCCAAGTTTGACTCATCTCACGTATGAACATTAATTATAAGGAAAATGGTGGAAAGAAAAGCTTATCTAGCACGGCCAAAGCATCAATATCGTGTATATAAATATGGAGAACATGATTGTAGTGCCCATAATAAAAAAAAGGAGATTATAACGAGTATCCAAGTTTGTCTCATTTCATGAATGAACTTTAATTATAAGGATAACGGTGGAAGAAAAAGCTTTTCTTGCCATACCAAAGCGTCAATATCATGTATCCCAATGGGTGAACTTGATTGTAGTGCCACTAACAAAAAGAATGAAGATTATTACAAGTATCCAGGTTTCTATCATTTCATGGATGAACTTTGATTACAAGGGAAATGGTGGAAAGAGAAGCTTCTCTTGCAAATCCAAAGCATCAATATCATGTATCCCAATGTCAACAACATGATTATGGTGCCTAATACAAAAAGAACGGAGATTATTACTAGAACCCAAGTTCGACTCATTTGATAGACAAACTTTGATTATAAGGAAAATGGCAGAAAAAAAACCCTTTCTTGCCAAACCAAAACATCAATATCATGTATCCCAAAGAGTAGAACATGATTGTAGTGCCTACAACAAAAAGAATGGAGATTATTATGAGTATTCAAGTTTGACTCATTTCACAAATGAACGTTTATTATAAGGAAAATGGTGGAAAAAAAAGCTTTTCTTGCAAATCCAAAGCGTCAATATTATGTATCCCAAGGTGGAGGACATGATTGTAGTGCCCATAACAAAAAGAATGGAGATTATTACGAGTATCCAGATTTGGCTTATTTCATGAATGAACAATAGTTATAAGGACAATTATGGAAATAAAAGCTTTTCTTGCCATTCCAAAGCATCGACATCGTGTATCCCAAATGGGAGGGCGTGATTGTAGTGCCACAATAAAAAGAATAGAGACTATTATGAGAATTCATGTTTGAGTCATTTCACGAATGAGCATTAATTACAAGGAAAATGGTGGAAAAAAAAGGTTTTGTTACAAATCCAAAGGATTATTGTCGTGTATCCTAATAAGGGGAACATGGTTGTAGTGCCCATAACAAAAAGAATGGAGATTATAATAAGTATCCAAGTTTGTCTCATTTTACGAATGAACTTTAATTATAAGGAAAATGGTGGAAAAAAAGCTTTTCCTGCCAAACCAAGGCATCAATATCGTGTGTCCCAATAAAGTGAACATGATTGTATTGACACTAACAAAAAGAATGGAGATTATTACAAATATCCAAGTTCGTATCATTTCATGGATGAACTTTAATTATAAAGGAAATAATGGAAAGAAAAGCCTTTCTTGCAAATCCAAAGCATCATTATCGTGTATGCCAATGTGGAGAACATGATTGCATGCCCATAACAAAAAGAATGGAGATTATAATGAGTATCCATCTCATTTCATAGATGAACATTAATTATAAGGAAAATGGTGGAAAGAAAAGCTTTTCTTGCCAAAGCAAATTATCAATATCATGTATTTTAATGAGGTGAATATGATTGTAGTGCCACAAATAAAAAGAATGGAGATTATTATGAGTATCCAAGTTTGCATTATTCCATGGGTGGACTTCGATAATAAGGGAAATGGTGAAAAGAAAAGCTTTTCTCACAAATCCAAAGCATCAATATCATGTATCCTAATGTGGAGAATATGATTGTAATGCCCAATCATAAAAAGAAAAGGACCTATTACAAGAATCCAAGTTTAACTCATTTCACTAAGAACATTAACTATAAGGAAAATAGTGGAAAGAAAAGCTTTTCTTGCAAAACGAAAGCATCAATATCATGTATATAAATGTGGAAAGCATGATTGTAGTGCCAATAACAAAAAAATGGAGATTGTAATGAGTATCCCAATTCGACTCATTTGATGGACAAACTTTGATTATAAGGAAAATGGTAGAAAGAAAACCTTTTCTTGCCAAACCAAAGCATCAATATCATGTATCCCAATGAAGAGAACATGATTGTAGTGCCCATAACAAAAAGAATGGAGATTATTACAAGTATTCAAGTTTGACTTGTTTCATGGATGAACATTAATTATAAGGAAAATGGTGGAAAGAAAAGCTTTTCTTGCAAATCCAAAACATCAATATCGTGTATCCTAATATGGAGAACATGATTGTAGTGCCTATAACAAAAAAAAAAATAGAGATTATTATGAGCATCCAACTCTGTCTCATTCCAAGGATGAACATCAATTCTAAGGAAAATGGAGAAAAGTCAAGCTTTTCTTGGAATTCCAAAGCATCAATATCATGTATCCTAATGTGGAGAACATGATTGTAGTGCCTATACCAAAAAGAATGGAGATTACTATGAGTATCCAAGTTTGTCTCATTTCACGAATGAGCATTAATTGTAAGGAAAATAGTGAAAAAAAAAGCTTTTTTTTTTTCAAATCCATTGCATCAATATCTAGCATCCCAATCTGGAGAACATAATTGTAGTACCCATAACAAAAAGAATGGAGACTATAATGAGTATCCAATTTGTCGCATTTCACAGATGAACTTTAATGATAAGGAAAATGGTGGAAAGAAAAGCTTTTTTTGCCATTCCAAAGCATCGACATCGAGTATCCTAATATGGAGAACATGATTGTAGTGCCCATAATAGAAAGAATAGGGATTATTACAAGTATCCAAGTTGGTGTGATTTCATGAATGAACATTAATTATAAGAAAGGTGGAAAGAAAAACATTTTTTGCAAATCAATAGCATTAATATCGTGCAACCCAATGTGGAGAACATGATTGTAGTGCCCATAACAAAAAGAATAGAGACTATAAAAAGTATCCAAGTTTATCTTATTTCACATATGAACTTTAATTATAAGAGGGAAATAAAAGCTTTTCTTGCCACTGTAACACATCAACGTCATGCATCCCAATGTGGAGAACATGATTGTAGTGCCCATAAAAAAAGAATGGAGATTATTACGAGAATCCAAATTTAAGTTATTTCATGGATGAACATTAATTATAAGGAAAATGGTGGTAAGAAATGCTTTTCTTGCAAATCCAAAGCATCAATGTCACGTATCCTAACGAGGAGAACATGATTATAGTGCTCATAACAAAAATAATGGAGATTACAATGAGTATCCAAATTTATCTTATATTATGGATGAACTTTAATTATACAAAAAAGGGTGGAAAGAAAAGCTTTTCCTGCCAAACCAAAGCATCAATATCATGTATCCTAATTCAGAGAACATGACTACAGTGCCCATAACAAAAAGAATGGAGATTATTACAAGCATCCAAGTTTGACTCATTTCATGGATGATATTAATTAGAAGGAAAATGGTGGAAAGAAAAGCTTTTCTTATAAATCTAAAGCATCAATATCGTGTATTCCGATGTGGAGAACATGATTGTAGTGCCCATAACAAAAATAATAGAGATTGTTACGAAAACCTAAGTTTGATTCATTTTAGGGATGAACATTAATTAGAAGGAAAATGGCAGAAAGACAGGCTTTTATTGCAAATCCAAAGCATTAATATCGTGTATCCTAGAGTTGAGAACATGATTGCAATGCCCATAACAAAAGAATGGGGATTATTACGAGTATCCAAATTTATCTCATTTCACGAATAAACATTAATTATAAGAAAAATAATGGAAAGAAAAGCTTGTTTTGCAAAACCATAGAATCAATATCGTGTGTCCCAATATGGAGAACATAATTGTAGTGCCCATAACAAAAAGGATAGAGACTATAATGAGTATCCAAGTTTGTCACATTTCACAGATGAACTTTAATTATAAGGAAAATGGTGGAAAGGAAAGCTTTTCCTACCACTCCAAAGCATCGACATGTGTATCCTAGTGTGGAGAACATGATTGTAGTGCCCATAATATAAAGAATGGAGATTATTACGAGTATCTAAGTTAGTGTCATTTCGCGAATAAACATTAATTATAAGGAAAATGGTGGAAAGAAAAGCCTTTTTTGCAAATCCATAGCATTAATATCTTGTATCCTAATATGGAGAATATGATTGTAGTGCCCATAACACAAAGAATGGATACAATAATGAGTATCCAAGTTTGTCTCATTACACATATGAACTTTAATTATAAGGAAAATGGTGGAAAGAAAAGGTTTTTTTGCCACTCCAAAGCATCGACATCATGCATCTCAATGTGGAGAACATGATTGTAGTGCCCATAATAAAAAGAATGGAGATTATTACGAGAATCCAAGTTTGAGTCATTTCATGGATGAACATTAATTATAAGGAAAATGGTTGAAACAAAAGCTTTTCTTGCAAATCCAAAGCATCAGTGTCATGCATCCTAATGAGGAGAACATGATATAACAAAAAGAGTGGAGATTATAATAAGTATCCAAGTTTGTCTTATTTTACATATGAACATTAATTATCAAGAAAATGGTGGAAAGATAAGCTTTTCTTGCTAAACTAAAGCATAAATATTGTGTATCCTAATGAATTGAACATGATTATCATGCTAATAACAAAAGGAATGGAGATTATTACAAGTATCTGTGTTTGTATAATTTCATGGATGAACTTTGATTATAAGGAAAATGGTGGAAAAAAAAGCTTTTTCTGTGAATCCAAAGCACTAATATTGTGCATCCTGATATGGAGAACATGATTGTAGTTCTCATAACAGAAAGAATAGAGATTATAATGAGTATCCAAGTTTGTCTCATTTCATAGATGAACATTAATTATCAGGAAAACGAACGAAAGAAAAGCTTTCCTTGGCAAACCAAATCATTAATGTCATGTATCTCATTGAGGTGAATTTGATTGTAGTGCCACAAACAAAAGGAATAGAGATTATTATGAGTATCCAAGTTTGTACCTTTCCATGGGTGAATTTCGATTATAAAGGAAATGGTGAAAAGAAAAGCTTTTCGCATAAATCCAAAACACCAATATCATGCATCCTAATATGGTGAACATGATTAAAATGCCCAATCTCAAAAATAGTTGGGGTTATTGTGAGCATCCAAGTTTGACTCATTTCACAGATAAACTTGGATTATAAGTGAAACGGTGGAAAAACAAAACATATCTCATAAATCCAAAGCATCAATATTGTGTATCCCAATATGGAAAACATGATTGTAGTGGCTAATCACAAAAAAGATGGATATTATTACAAGAATCCAAGTTTGACTTCATGGATGAACATTAATTATAAAGAAAATGGCAGAAAGAATAGCATTTCCTGAAAATCCAAAGCTTCAATATTGTGTATATTAATGTGGAGAACATGATTAAAATACCCATAACAAGAAGAATGAGGATTATAATGAGTATCCAAATTTGTCTCATTTCACAGATGAACTTTAATTATAAGAAAATGGTGGAAAGAAAAGCTTTTCTTGCATATCCAAAGCATCAATATGATGTATCCTAATATGAAGAACATGGTTGTAGTGCCCAGTGACAAAAAGAATAGAGATTATTACAAGAATCTAAGTTTGACTCATTTGATGGAGAAACTTTGATTTTAAGGAAAATGGTGGAAAAAAAACCTTTTCTTCCCAAACTAAAGCATCAATATCGTGTATCCCAATGAGGTGAACATGATTGTAGTGCCCATAACAAAAAGAATGGAGATTATTATGAGTATCCAAGTTTCTCTTATTTCACGGATGAACTTTAATTATAAGGGAAATTGTGGAAAGAAAAGCTTTTCTAACAAATCAAAATCATCAATATTGTGTATCCCAATGTGGGGAACATGATTGCAGTGCCCAATCACAAAAAGAATGGAGATTGTTACAAGAATCTAAGTCTGACCCGTTTCACAGATTAACATTAATTATGAGGAAAATGGTGGAAAGAAAAGCATTTCTTGCGAATCCAAAGCTTCAATATTGTGTATATTAATGTGGAGAATAGGATTGTAGTGCCCATAACATGAAGAAATGGTAATCATAACGAATATCCAAGTTTGTCTCATTTCACAAATGAACTTTAATTATAAGAAAATGGTGGAAAGAAAAGCTTTTCTTGCAAATCCAAAGCATCAATATCATGCATCCCAATCTGGATACCATGGTTGTAATACCCAATCACCAAAAGAATAGAGATTATTACGAGAATCGAGGTTTGACTCATTTGATAGATAAATTTTGATTATAAAGAAAATGGTGAAAAGAAAACCTTTTCTTCCTAAACCAAGGCATCAATATCGTGTATCCCAATGAGGAGAACGTGATTGCAGTGCTCATAACAAAAAGAATAGAGATTATAACGAGTATCCAAGTTTCTCTCATTTCACAGACAAACTTTAATAATAAGGAAAATGGTGGAAAGAAAAGCTTTTCTTGCCAAATCAAAGCATCAATATCATGTATCTCGATAAGGTGAACATGATTGCATTTCTCATAACAAAAAAAATAGAGACTATTATGAGCATCCAAGTTTGTCTTATTTCACAGGTGAAATTTAATTATAAAAAAAATGGTGGAAAGATAAGCTTTCCTTTCCAAATCAAAGCGTCAATATTGCATATCCTAATGAGGTGACATGATTGTAGTGCCACTAATAAAAAAATGGAGATTATTACAAGTATCAAATTTTGTATCGTTTCATGGATGAACTTTGATTAAAAGGGAAATGGTGGAAATAAAAGCTTTTCATGCAAATCGAAAGCAATAATATCATGTCTACTAATGTGGAGAACATGGTTATAGTGCCCAATCACAAAAGAAATGGAGATTATTATGAGATTCAAGTTTATGTCTTTTCACAGATAAAGTTTGATCATAAGGAAAATGGTGGAAAGAAAAGCTTTTCTTGCATGTTCAAAGCATCAATATCGTGCATCCCGCTATGAAAAACATGATTGTAGTGCCCAAAATAAAAAAGAATAGAGATTTTTATGAGAATCCAATTTTGACACATTTCATGGATGAACTTTAACTATAAGGAAAATGGTAGAAAGAAAATATTTTCTTGCAAATCCTAAGCATCAATATCGTGAGTCCCAATGTGGAGAACATGATTGTAGTGCCCAATCACAAAATGAATGAAGGTTATTATGAGAATCCAAGTTTGACTCATTTCACGAATGAACTTTGAGTATAAGGGAAATGGTGAAAAGAAAAGCTTTTTTCATAAATCCAAAGCATCAAAATTACGTATCCCAATGTGGAAAACATGATTGTAGAGCCCAATCACAAAAAGAATGGTAATTATTACGAGAATCCAAGTTTGACTTATTTCATGGATGAACATTAATTATAAGAAAAATGGTGGAAAGAAAAGTATTTCTTACAAATCCAAAGCTTCAAATCGTGTATATTAATATGGAGAATTGAATTACAGTGCCCATAACAAAAGGAATGGAGATTACAATGAGTATCCAAGTTTGTCTCATTTCATGGATGAACATTAATGATAAGAAAATGGTGGAAAGGAAAGCTTTTCTTGTGAATCCAAAGCATCAATATCATGCATCCCAATGTGGAGAACATGATTTTAGTGCCCAACAATAAAGTAATGGAGATTATTGTAAGTATCCAAGTTTGTCACATTTCATGGATGAACTTTGATTATAAGGAAAATGGTGGAAAGAAAAGCTTTTCTTGTAAATCCAAAGCATCAATATCGTGTCTACGAAAGTGAAGCACATGGTTGTAGTACCCATTCACAAAAGAAATGGAGGTTATTATGAGATTTCAAGTTTATCTCTTTTCATGGATGATGTTCGATTATAAGGAAAATGGTGGAAAGAAAAGTTTTTCATGCACGTTCAAAGCATTAGAATCGCTTATCCTAATGTGGAGAACATGATTGTAGTGCCCAAATTCAAAAAGAATGGAGATTATTATAAGAATCCAATTTTAACCTATTTCACAGATAAACTTTGTTTATAAGGAAAATGGTGGAAAGAAGAGCTTTTCTTGCAAATCCAAAGCATTAATATCGTGTGTCCCAATGTGGAGAATATGATTGTTGTGCCCAATCACAAAATGAATGGAGGTTATTATGAGAATCCAAGTTTGACTAATTTCATGGATGAACTTTGAGTATAAGGGAAATAGTGGAAAAAAAAGCTTTTCTCACAAATCCAAAGCATTAATATCATGCATCCCAATATCGAGAACATGATTGTAGTGCGCAATCACAAAAAGAAAAGGATTATTAAGAGAATCCATATTTGACTCATTTCACGGATGAACATTAATTATACGGATAATGATGGAAAAAAGTTTTTCTTGCAAATCCAAAGCTCCAATATCGTGTATATTAATATGGGGAACAGGATTCTAGTGCCTATAACAAAAAGAATGGAGATTACAATGAGTATCCAAGTTTGTCTCATTTCACGGGTGAACTTTAATTATAAGAAAATGGTGGAAAGAAAAGCTTTCCTTGCAAATCTAAAGCATCAATACCTTGTATCCCAATGTGGAGAACATGATTGTAGTGCCCAATCACAAAAAGAATAGAGATTATTACAAGAATCCAAGTTTGACTTATTTGATTAACAAACTTTGATTATAAGGTAAATGGTGGAAAGAAAACCTTTTTTTCCCAAACCAAAGCATTAACATCGTGTATCCCATGAGGAGAACATTATTGTAGTGCCCATAACAAAAAAAATGGAGATTATTACGAGTATCCAAGTTTCTCTTTTTTCACAGATGAACTTTAATTGTAAGGAAAATGGTGGAAAATAAAGCTTTTCTTGCCAAATCGAAGCACCAATATTGTGTATCTCTATGCTGAGAACATTATTGTAGTGCTCATAACAAAATGAATGGAGATTATTACGAGTATCCTAGTTTCTCTTAATTCACGGATGAACTTTAATTAAGCAAAAAATGGTGGAAAGAAAAGCTTTTCTTGCCAAATCAAAGGATAAATATTGTGTATCCCAATGAGGAGAATATGATTGTAGTGCCCAACAAAAAAATGAGTGAAAATTATTATAAGTCTATCACATTTCATGGATGAACTTTGATTATAAGGAAAATGGTGGAAAGAAAAGCTTTTCTTGCAAATCCAAAGCATCAATATCTTGTCTACCAATGTGGATAACATAGTTGCAGCGCCCAATCACAAAAGAAATAGAGATTCTTACGAGATCCCAAGTTTGTCTCTTTTCATGAATAAAGTTTGATTATAGGGAAAATAGTGGAAAAAAAAGCTTTTCATGCTCATTCAAAGCGTCAATATCGTGTATCCTAATGTAGAGAACATGGTTGTAGTGCCTAAATTCAAAAAGAATGGAGATTATTACGAGAATCCAATTTTAATCTATTTCGCAAATGAACTTTGATTATAAGGGAAGTGGTGGAAAAAAAGCTTTTCTTGCAAATTGAAAGCATCAATATCTTCTGTGCCGAAGTAGAGAACATGATTGTAGTGCCCAATCACAAAAAGAATAGAGGTTATTATAAGAATCCAAGTTTGACTCATTTCACGGATGAACTTTAAGTATAAGGAAAATGGTGGAAAGAAAAGATTCTCTCACAAATCCAAAGCATCAAATCATGTATCCTAATGTGGAGAATATGATTGTAGTGCCCAATCATAAAAAGAATGGAGATTATTATGAGAATCCAAGTTTGACTTATTTCCAAGATGAACATTAATAATAAGGAAAATGGTGAAAAGAAAAGCTTTTCTTGCAAATCAAAAGCTTCAATATTATGTATGTTGTCGCAACATACCCCGAGATGGATTCTTATGGACCTATGAGTGCATATGATTTAAAATATTTTTCTAACTTGAAATGTTTTCTTGATCGTGACTTTTTTTTCATGACGTGATGAGAACAAGAAAGTACAGATTCTTGACTTAAGACATAGTAACGGGGACCATAAGATAAATTGCTCATCTTATTGGTCTCGGATTACCATCATGCAATAGGCAACACTTAGAGTCACCATCGATCATTTCAGGCTAGGCATGATCGGATGCCTATTAAAACCTATGTTTTGAGTTACGAAACTCAAAACATCGATCCCGTGGTCTACGTTATGCAAAAATTCACTGTTTGGGTTTGTGAGTTGATTACGCGCGATAAGGTATGAACCTATTCATGATGCCCAAAATCGATACCTTACTAGCTATGTTTTATCTCGGTTTCGATTCTTTCAATCTTAACTTGTCATTATTTCGATATAACCTTCTTTTAATGCATGAATCTTATAGAAATACAAATCCAGGTTTTGATGAAAAAGATATAATCTTATATATGCCCCAAAGAGACGGGGAATATAGAGATTTTCAATAAAATGACCTCTGGATTTTACTTTGAAAAGGAATGTTCCACTTTGGGCACTGGAAAGATACCGACACAGAATATTACCTTTAATTTTATTTAAAATGTTTTGAAAACATGAATGCAAATAATCATCGCAAAGAAATCATGTTAGTAAGGCAATAAATGAAGTAACATAACATGATCATTCAATGCAATGATAAAGAAAATAAATAGGCTATTGGAATTTATCTCAAAATTGGCATCGATTATTTTGGAATAACCGAATCGATAATTTTTTAGACACATCTGGGTTTCTTGATTAAACGAGATTTGTTTGACATATTCATGGAAATCCAGGAAGGAGAAAAACAGATTAATTGTAGTTGAAAGATAGGGTTAGAGTATCCTTTCGGAAAGGTAGGGTTAGAGTATCTCTGTGGATGACAAATAATTTTGATGAAGAGGAATTTTTAAATCTTGACAATTTGGAAAAGCAGGGTTAAAGTATCCCCTTGGAAGGTCAAGTTTGGAGTATCCCTAAAAGTGACACGTCTTACACACTTTAGAAAAGTCAAGTTTGAAAACTTAAGTTGACAAAACTTTGTTATTTAGAAAATGAGTAAGCATTTTGACAACTTCTGGTAAAAAAAATTATTGTGAATGAGGATGGTAAACATGTAAAGTATGTTCGTGCCTTGATATGAGCTTGTAGGAGGTCAAAACATGTTCTCAAGGCTAATTGGGGTGCTATGGTGACATTCAAATGTCTTGAGATAAAGCTTGAGAAAACAACTTAATTTTGACCATAATCAAAAATAGGGGATAGCATCACGCTATCCCACTTCCTGAATTTATTCTAAATTAGTTTGAAGGCTTTATGGGGGTGGATAAGACATCGTTAGAAACATAACTCGATGAGGGTGGATCTAAAGGTCTTCCCAATATCCTAAAAAGTCACTTTTTAAAGGAATAAATTTTCAAACTCAAGCATGTAAAGGACAAGGTGTGTTACAATTTGAAAAATCACCCTGGGCTCATTTGGTATCAAAAAATTGCTAGCAATACCTTTCCAGAAAGAATTTCATGAATCTTTTAGGAAAATGTTTGAAAATTTTGGAAAATTATTTAGTTGTTTTGAACTACCCAACCAAAATACATGTTTGGATTTTAGAGGTTCTGGACTGTTCAGATTTGAAAAATCATAACTCTCTCATCTAGACTAATCCGGGGATCAACAAGACCTTGTTTTCAACGTAATTCAACATGCTTTGATAGGAAAATATAAAAAAATTCATGAAAAATCATTTAGGATTTTAAAATAATTTTTCAATTTGCAATAGTTATGCTGCCAGCAGGAGACGAAGCAAAGCAGGGGATATCTCCCATTCATTTTATTTTGTCTACGGGTCCAAACTCGAGTTATTGACATTTGAACATCTATAACTGAAGGGAAAGAGTGGCATAAGCACCACGAACTCTTTTGCATAGCCTCAGAGTAGTTTGGGATGATGAAATAGCCCATTAATTATACCACTCAAGGTTTTGACTCAAAAAAATAGGCATAAACATTTAAGGAATAATTGTAAGACCGTTTTTGTTTCAAAATCAGAAGATTTGAGCTTGTTTAACCAAGATTCCAAATCTGGAAAACTTAATTTTCCCTAAGAAATTTTGCCAACTTTAAGGAAAATGCTAAGTCCATGCTAATCCTCATTGGATGAGGTTAACATGCTTGGCTTGGGGGGTTTTGAAAATCAGTTTTGACAGCCATTAAACATGCATTTTGACAAGGAGAAGACAACAAACATACAAGGGGATGGCCATAACATGAATGAGGATGCTAACTTTACCAATGGTTTAGACAAAGAAAGTATTATGTATTGTGACAAAAAAATTTTATAGATGTTGAAAATGACAATGATTCATGCAAGCTAATGTGTAAATGCTCTTGAAATGTGTTAAGCTAACGATTCCTATATGGATTAAGGATAACTAGATGCATGGAGATGTCATAAAATGCATGAGCAAGAGATATCCAACTAATGAGGATGAAATAAGGCATTTTGCACATCAAAGAGGGCATTAAGGCATCCAAATCCTAAACTACCACAACCAAAAGCCACAATAATGCATGATAATCCTAAGAGGGTAATGGAAACATGGAAAGCTCACTAAAATGATGAAGATGCTAAAAAATAGAAAATGCAAGTGATAGAATAGGAAGCTATACCAATAAAACTTTAATTTTTAGCCAAACGGTTGAAGCAACAGAGATGGTTTGAATTTTCCTCTCTTCCTTGTTGTTAATAAGTTAAAAAAAGAGAGAAACAATGAGGTTTTGGTTCTAGTATGGATGAAGGTGATTTTCAAAATGTGTAATGGTTGGAAGTGATTGTTTTGGGGCTATTTTTGGGTTATGGTGAAGTGCCATGGGATTTTGGTTTTCTTGGTGTAGGAATGGTTTTGGAAATTGAAAATGATCTAGAATCTAACCTTTTTAGCTAGGATAGAAGGGGTCCATTTATACCAGCATTTTGGAGCCAAATTAGTGGTGTTTTTAGCCATTTCTCAAGGGGGACAAAGTGATGTTAGCATGATGGCTATAGGGTGGCTGTAGGAAGCAACTTACTGCCAATGTGATGTGCATAGGGTGGCTGGTTTAAATGCTGAAATGATTTTCTAGTAAATAGGGTGGCTGATGGTGATATTAGCCAACAACTAGGGAGGAGTAGGGTGATCATATGACATTGACCTCTTTGATTTAATTTAGACTTAAAAAAATGTTTTGATTAATATAAAAGTCTAAATTTGTAATACGATATATATTTTAATCTTTCATGATGCAAAGAAACGAGTTAAAATTGAGTTTTGGATCAATGGTAGATGAGTAAAAATGCTTAGACTGTGAAAATGGCCTGTATGTGTTGATACATTACAGAATGTATAGATACATTTGGTCCAAAAACCTTAAGTGTATCGATACAATAAACAGTGTATCGATACTATGAACCATATGTATCGATACATGTCAATATGTATCGATACATTTCTTTGCAGAATGTGTGTTTCAATCTTGGCATGGCCTAGTATCGATACACGAGTTCCTATATCGATATAGAAGCTCATGTATCGATACATCTACATGTTGTATCGATACAATTGGGGATATTTCAAATTTTTGGATCATTTTATATCGATACATGAGAACCATGTATCGATACATTCAAGTAAAATTATGAATTTTCTCATATCTTTTATCCCCAAACACCTTAAACTACATCATTTGATGCTATATCCTTGCATTTACATTTAATATGATGCTTAGGCCTCCTTGACCTCCTCAAAATACTTTTTTGTTAGGCGAAAATGTCTATTGGTGATCATCACCCCCTCCTACTTCTATGCTCCAGATTGCTAAAAATTAGCCCAGACAAAATAAGGTGTTTATAGCTACCTTTCATTAACTATTGTTGAGAATCAGGAATAGGGCAAAAACAAATAGACATTATTTTGTTCAGGGTGGATTGATGCTCCTGAAAACACTAGGGTGTTAGGTTTTCTAAGGTTTAACCCCTTTAGGTAGGTGTAGAGTAACATGGATTTTGATGTTGGTGCTGCCAACTTGTGCAAACTTTGACTTAAACTTGGGTGCCACCAGCTAGTGTCGGCTTTGATTCGAGTGTCGCTAGCTCATGCAGGCTTAAGAAGGGTGCCATTGACTTATGGGCTTTTAACTCGAGTACCGCCAGCTCGTGCATGCTTTGACTTAGACTTGGGTGCCACCAACTCATATGGGCTTGAGAAATGTGCCATTGACCTGTGGGCTTTTGACTAAGACTTGGTGCCACCAGCTTGTGTAGGCTTGAGAAGGGTGCCATTAACTTGTAGGCTTTTGGAAAGGTGCCACTAACTTATGGGCTTTAACTCGGGTACCGTCAGCTTATGCAGGCTTTGACTTAGACTTGGGTGCCACCAGCTTCTGTAGGCTTTGACTCAGGTGCCGTGAGCTCGTATGGGCTTTGATTTAGACTTGGGTGCCACCAGCTCTATGGGCTTTGACTCGGGTGCTGCTAGCTCATCGGGCATTGACTTAGACTTAGGTGCCACCAGCTCATGTAGGCTTAAGAAGGGTGCCATTGAATTGTGGGCTTTTGGAAAGGTGCCACTGACTTATGGGCTTTAAAAGGGTGCCACTGACTTATGGGCTTTAACGGGTGCCACTGATTTGTGGGCTTTAAAAAGGTGCCACTAACTTATGGGCTTTAAGAGGTGCTATTGACTTGTGGGCTTTAAAAAGGGTGGCACAACTTGTGGGCTTTTGGGAAGATGCCACTGACTTATGAGCTTTGAAAAGGATGCTGACAACATTTTTTTTTATAAAACTTCAAATACCAATTTTTTTTAACAAAAGTTTGTGACAAAATTTCCCGATGAAAGGATTTTGACACTAGTTCTTAAAAAAATGCTTAACAAAGATTCTGACAAATGTTCTTGATAAAAGTTTTTAACTATAATTTTTGGACAATAATTTCTTGACACTAAGACTGTGACAGTAGTTGCTTGATGAAAAAGGTTTTGACATAAGGTGATGGGAAGAAAAGAAGCCTACCTGATTGACACTGGTTTGCAAAACATAGAGTCATTACCAGGAATTCCTTAGAGGTTTAGTAAACCTGGCTTGAAGTGATATTGTAAAAATGATGTATGATGATAATGTGAATGCATGATGTGGAATGCTATCATGATTGTATGATGTGAAGTCTAATATGGGAGATAGCTTTAGTTCTCCTTGTACATCTTTCAAACTCTTATAGGGATGGCGATTTGTCTTTGATATAACTATAGACAAAAATTTTCCTAATCCCATTGGGGATTATAGGTTGTCCTTGCTCCCCTGGGGATATGACCAAAAATTGAGTCTCAAGAATTTAGGCTGTTGCATTTCTCGATTCAGGAGGCTCAATCATTTTCCTAACAAATGAAGGGCATTGCCAATAATTTGGAGAACGTTTGACTGATTAGGTTGATGTCTCTGGTTTCGATAGGATTCTCATAGAACGCATGGGTTAATTTTTGGTTAGCTTAAAATGGTTTTTCTTAAGATATGGCTTGTGAGATCAAGAAATTGTTTAGTGTATGGTCATACCGAGTGAGCGTTTGGAAACAAAAAGTGCATGATCTTGATGGTCAGGGTGTAAGCAAAGTTCTCTATGATTTTTTTCCTTTCAATGTAATACTGAGATGTCCTGATGCATATTTCAATTAATTATCAAACATTATCAGTTAATATTCATTCATGATAACAAAGAGACATAACTCGGTATATCTTTTGACAAATAGATGATAGGATGGTAAGAAGTATGATTTTTTGGGTGAAAGATGCCTTCGACAATCATGACATGGATGTTTCTTAAGTCTTTTTTAGGATCTTTCTCGAACAATGAATGTGACTAGTATGAGCTAATCTTCGAAAGATCTATAGGATTGTTTTGCATTGTCCTGTGGGTGTTCTCGATTCATGCCCAATCAAGATTGATCTTTTCAAGTCACCTTCGCAATTTTCAACAATAGTCGGGTTGGTTGCCCAGATGCCCTTTTTAGATTTTCATTTAGACTGCTTTTTGTTTTCCTCCTTTCTTTTTGCTATTTTTTTTTTGTTTGTTTTGTTTTTTTTTGTTTGTGTCTTGTTTTTTTTTTGCTTTCTCCCTCTTTTTGAAGGATGCCTTTTCAGGTTTTTTGCCCTTTACGTGTAATATTTCTTGACAGAATCTGAGTTATTGGGTTGGGTAGGACATTACCATCTATTTCTAACAAGATTAGGGCCCCTCCGGATAAGGCTTGCTTCATGACATATAGTCTTTCCTAATTAGGGGTCCACTTGCCTTATGCATGTTTATGAATTGGAAGGATCTTCTTCAATACCAGTTTACTGGGTGAAATTGTTATGGGTTCATCTTTTTATTGTGGGCTCAAATCATGCATCTTTAATACATCGAACCATGGCAGATAGCCTTTATGCATTTTTCCTCAATGATATTAAGCTAGTCTATCTATTATTAACCTATTCGGCTTCTTCAAGTTTGGTTTCCATCAAGACTCTGAGAAAAAGGATCTTAACTTTGATGGGCAATACAGCTTTCATCCCATGGACAAGGGAAAATGGGGCAGCCCTTGTGGAAGTTCAAATTAAGGTCTGATAGCCATAAAGTGCAAAAGATAGCTTATCATGCTAGCCTTTGTAAGTCTTGACCATTTTCTTAATTATTCTTTTAATGTTTTTGTTGGCTGACTTGACTGCCCCATTTATCTTTGGGCAATAAGGATAGAATTATGATGCTGGATCTTAAACTATAAGAGGTCTGGTGGTATAGAGCTTTCTTCGAAATCTTCTTCATAATCAACTTCACTAGTGCAAACTGACTGTTCAAAATTGATCTTTAAAGACCCATCAGACATATCCATGTCACAGTCATCGAGACACCTGAAAGGGTGAAGAAATAGACATTGCAAAAGGCATATACACAATCTGAGGATTCAAATAAGAATGGAGGCAAAAGAGTAATTGAGACAAAGAGATTGAAAAGTGATGTAGGCATAAAATATGGAATGATATCTACAAAAGTCATTTCATTGGTAATGTTTGATAAAGATGCCCATTACATAGGACACCTACCTACCTTAGGGTGAGGGCAGGTAGGTTTTCATTTCTTGACATTACATGAAAGGGACATGAAAAGTGTAGGGGCTTCTTTCATGACCCCGTCATCAAAATCAGGTCTTGGTGGATGGAAACAAATTCTATGGCTCGGTATCAATCATGTTCGTAGCTTATTCAGTGTGGTTTGGTAAAGGATTGACAGCAACATTTGGTTCTTAGTTTGTCTCAAACTGTAAGACTTTTGAGTTGATTAGATTTTGCATATTTTGTTTAAAATATCTGCAATTTTCAATGTCATGCCCCACTACCCCTACATGGTATTCACAGTGGGCGTTAGGGTTGTACCATGGCGGGTATGGAGGCTTTTTTTTTAGGACATAGATCAGAGCCACTAAGTGATTTTGGAGCAAGGTTTGGTAAAGCTCCTTAGAGGTCATAGGGATGGGATCAAAATGTTGTCTTGGTTAATTTGCACCTTGATTGCCAAGTGCATTATTGATTGTTCGATTGGTTTTTTGGTGGACTTGTGAAGGGTAGCTTTGTGGTCGGTTCGATGGGATTGCAAGTGATGAGTTATAAGTTGTGGCATAGATTGGTTGTGGGGATATTGTGATGGGGTAAGAACTTGGCATTGTTGAGTAGCAAGAGTTTGGTGCCTGATGCTGTCTTGGCTGAAATGAGCTAGCATAATTTATGGCGTTGGCCTTCTCTTTCTTTTTCTTATCAGCCATGGGCTTCTCACTCAATCTAACTATTTCCCTAACAGACATTCTACCACTCTTAATGGCTGCATCAATCATTTCTCTAGGGAGGACTAGGTTTGTAAATTTTTTGGTGGCATTTTCTACGAGCTTCTCGTAATAAGAAGTGCATAAGGTGTGGATGGAAGTGACTATCATCTCTTTCTCTGTAAGGGGAGGCTAGACTAGGGTTGCTTCCTCTCTCCACCTTTGGGCGTATTGTCTGAAACTTTCAGTAGATTTCTTTTCTAAATTCATCAAGGAAAGTCGATCTAGCACCCAATCTGACACGTGCTAGTATTGATTTAGAAAGGCCTTAGCCAAGTCAGCCCATGATTGAATTTTCACATTGTCTAGCTCGATATACCAATGAGATCAAAAGAACTGGGAACCTAGCAAGACACGGCTAGTTGTTGGCCGAACTCTCTATACATATCCCCAGCGAAGTCGCTAAGTTGGGTACGACTTAAAATATTTTTTTGACTTAGAATGTTTTCTTGATCATGACTTTTCCTTCATGACATGATGAGAACGAGAAAGTATAGATTCTTGACTTATGACATAGTGAGGGGGGAGCATAAGATGAATCGCTCATCTTATTGGTCTCGAATGACCATCATGAAATGGCCAACGCTTAGAGTCGACACTGATCATTTCAGGCTAGGCATGATCGGATGTCTACTAAAACCTATGTTTTGAGTTACGAAACTCAAAACATCGATCCTGTGGTCTCGTAATGCAAAGATTCACAGTTTGGGTTCAGGAGTTGATTACGCACGATGAGGTATGAACCTCTTCGCGATGCCCGAAATCTATGCCTTACTAGCTATGTTTTATCTTGATTTCAATTCTTTCGATCTTAACTTGTCATTATTTCGATATGACCCTCTTTTAATGAATGAATCTTTTAGAAATACATATCCAAGTTTCGATGAAAAATATATAATCTCATATATGCCCCAGAGAGATGGGGAACATAGAGATTTTCAATAAAATGACCTCTAGATTTTACTTTGAAAATGGAAAGTTCCACTTTAAGCTTTGGAAAGATACCCACGTGAAACATTACCTCTAATTTTATTTAAAATGTTTTGAAAACATGAATGCAAATAATCATCATAAAGAAATAATGTTAGTAAGGCAATAAATGAAGTAACATAACATGGATCATTCAATGCAATGATAAAGAAAAGGAATGGACTATTGAAATTTATCTCATAATTGGCATCAATTATTTGGGAATAACCGAATCGACAATTTTTTAGATGCATTTGGGTATCTTGATTAAACGAGGTTTGTTTGACATTCATGGAAATCTAAGAAGGAGAAAAAAAGATTAATTGTAGTTGAAAGATAAGGTTAGAGTATCCCATCGAAAAGGTAAGCTTGGAGTATCCCTATGGATGACAAATAATTTTGACAAAGGGGAATTTTTAAATCTTGACAATTTTGAAAACCAGGTTAGAGTATCCCCTTAGAAGGTCAAGGTTGGAGTATCCCTTATGGATGACAAATCATTTTGACAAAAGAAGTTTTTTTTTTAATCTCGACAATTTTGAAAAATAGGGTTGGAGTATCCCTTCAAAAAGTTAGGGTTAGAGTATCCCTAAAAGTGACACGTCTGACACTCTTTAGAGAAGTTGAGTTAGAAAACTTAAGTTGACAAAACTTTGTGATTTAGAAAACAAGTAAGCATTTTGACAACTTTTGGTAAAAAAAATTATTATGAATGAGGATGGTAAAGATGTCAAGTATGTTTGTGCCTTGATATGAGCTTGTGGGAGGTCAAAGCATGTTCTCGAGGCTGATCGGGGTGCTATGGTGACATTCGAATGTCTCGAGATGAAGCTCAAAAAAATAACTCAATTTTGACCATAACTGAAAATAGGGGACAGCATCGCACTATCCCACTTCCCGTATTTATTCTAAATTGGTTTAAAGGCTTTAAGGGGTGGACAAGACACCGTTAGAAACATAACTCAATGAGGGTCGATCTAAAGGTTTTCCCAATATCCTAAAAAGTCACTTTATGAGGGAATAAATTTTCAAACTCCGATTGATTATGCTACTGGCAAAGCATGTAAGGGACAAGGTGTGTCAAAATTTGAAAAATCACCCCACACTCATTTGGTATCGAAAATTTGCAAGCAATACCTTTATGAAAAGGGAATTTCAAGAACATTTAGGAAAAATGTTTGAAAATTTTGGAAACACCTAAATGACCTAACCAGAATATGTGTTTGCTAGATAGTTTAGATTTAAAAAATCATAACTCTCTCATTCGGACTGATCCGAGGATGAACAAGACATTGTTTTAAAGGTAATTTGACATGGTCTGATAGAAAATTATTATAAAATTCATGAAAAATCATTTAGGATTTTAAAGTGATTTTTCAATTTGCAATAGTTGTGCTGCCAGCAGGGGATAAAGCAAAGCAGGGGATATCTTTCATTCATTTTTTTGTCTATAAGTCCAAACTCAAGTTATTGACATTCGAATGTCTATGACTGAAGGGAAAGAATGGCATAAGCACCACGAACTTATTTGCATAGCCCCAGAGTAGTTTGGGATGATGAACTAGCCCGTTGATCATAACACTTAAGGTTTTGACTCAAAAGAAAAAGGCACAAACATTTTGGGAATAATTTTAAGACCGTTTTTGTTTCAAAATCAGAAGATTTGAGGTTGTTTAACTAAGATTTCAGATCTAGAAAACTTAATTTTTCCTAAGATATTTTGCTAACTTTGACAAGGAAAATGCTGAGTCCCTGTTAATCCTCATTGGTTGAGGTTAACATGCTTGGCTTGGGGGGTTTTGAAAATCAGTTTTGACAGCCATTAAATATGCATTTTGACAAGGAAAAGACAACAAACATACAAGGGGATGGTACATAACATGAATGGGGATGCTAACTTTACCAATGGTTTAGACAAAGAAAGTGTTATGCATTGTGACAAGAAAATGTTATGGATGCTGAAAATGACAATGATTCATGCAAGCTAATGTGTAAATGTGCTTGAAATGTGTTAGGATAATGATTCCTACCTGGATTAAGGATAACAAGATGCATGAAGATGGCATAAAATGCATGAGCAAGAGATACCAGACTAATGAGGATGGAATGAGGCATTTTGCACATCAAAGGGGGCATTAAGGCATCCAAATCCTAAAGTACCATAACCAAAAGCCACAATAATGCATAATAATCCTGAAGGTAATGGAAACATGGAGGGCTCACTAAAATGATGAAAATGCTGAAAACAGAAAGTGCAAACGATAAAGTAGAAAGCTATACCAATAAAACTTTAATTTTCAGCCAAACAGTTGGAGCAGCAGAGATGGCTTGAATTTCCTTCTCTTTCTTGTTGTTAATAAGCAAGAAAAAGAGAGAAACAATGAGGTTTTGGTTCTGGTATGGATGAGGTTGATTTTAAGAATGTGTAGTGGTTGAAAATGAATGTTTTAGGGCTGTTTTTGGGTGATGGGTGAAGAGCTACGCGATTCTGGTTTTCTTAGTGTAGGAATGGTTTTGGAAGTTGAAAATGAGCTGGAATCTAACCTTTTTTAGCTGATATAGAAGAAGTCTATTTATACCAGCATTTTGGAGCCAAATTGGAGATATTTCTGACCATTTCTCAAGGGGGACAAAGTGATGTCAGCATGGTGGCTATAGGGTGGCTGTAGGGAGCAACTTGCTGCCAATATGATGTGCATATGGTGGTTGGTTTAAATGTTGAAATGATTTTTCAACAAATAGGGTGGTTAATGGTGATATTGGCCAACAACTAGGGAGAAGAAGGGTGATCATATGACATTGACCCCTTGGATTTAATTTAGACTTAAAAAAATGTTTTGATTAATTCAAAAATCTAAATTCATAATATGATCTATGTTTTAATCTTTCCTGATGCAAAGAAACGAGTTAAAATTAAGTTTTGGATTAATGATAGACGCGTAAAAATTACCCAGACTGTGAAAATGGCTTGTATGTATCGATACATTACAGAATGTATCGATACATTTGGTCCAAAAACCTTAAGTGTATCGATACAATGATCATTGTACCGATGGTATGAACTGCTGTATCATTACATAGTGATATGTATCAATATATTTCTTTACAAAATGCATGTTTCGATCTTGGCATGGCCTAGTATTGATACACGAGTTCCTGTATCGATACAAAGGCTCATGTATTAATACATCTACATGTTGTATCGATACAAATAGGGACTTTTCAAATTTTTGGATCATTGAGCATTATATCGATACATGAGAACCATGTATCGATACATTTAAGTAAAATTATGAATTTTCTTATATATTTTGTCCCTAGACACCTTAAACTACATCATTTGATGCCACATCCTTGCATTTACCTTTGATATGATCCCTAGGCCTCCTTGACCTCCTCAAAATACTTTGTTGTCAGGTGACAACGTCTCTTGGTGATAATCATCCCTTCCTACCTCTATGCTTTAGATTGCTAAAAATTAGCCCTAACGAAATAAGGTGTCTACAGCTACCCTTCTTTGACCGTTGCTGAGAATTAGGAATTGGGCAATGACAAATAGACACTATTTTGTTTAGGCTGGATTGATGCTCCGTAGAACACTAGGGTGCTAGGTTTTTTAAGGTTTGACCCCCTTGCATAACTACACAGTAACATGGATTTTGATGTGCGTGGTGCTAACTTGTGTAGACTTTGACTTAAACTTGGGTACCATAAACCATTATGGGCTTTGATTTGAGTGCTGCCAGCTCGTGCAAGCTTGAGAAAGGTGCCATTGACTTGTGGACCTTTGACTTGGGTGCCGCCAGCTTATGCGGGCTCTGACTTAGACTTAGGTGCCACCAGCTTATGTGGGCTTTGACTTAGGTGCCGCTAGCTCATGTGGGCTTTGATTTAGACTTGGGTGCCACTAACTCGATGGGCTTTGACTTGGGTGTTGCCAGCTCAAGCGGGCTTTAACTTTGACTTAGGTGCCACCAGCTCATGTAGGCTTGAGAAGGGTGCCATTGACTTATGGGCTTTTGACTCAGACTTAGGTGCCAGCAGCTCGTGTGGGCTTGAGAAGGGTGCCATTGACTTGTGGGCTTTTGGAAAGGTGCCACTAACTTATAGGCTTTAAAATAATACCACTAACTTATGGGCTTTAAGGGGTGCTATTGACTTGTAGGCTTTAAAAATGATGCCATGACTTGTGGGCTTTTGGAAAGGTGCCACTGACTTATGGGCTTTGAAGAGGTTCCACTAACTTATGGGCTTTTGAGAAAGTGCCACTGACTTATGGGCTTTGAAGAAGTGCCATTGACTTGTGAGCTTTAAAAGGGGCCACTGACTTATGGGCTTTGAAAAGGATGCTGACAACGTTTTTTTGATAAAACTTCAAATACTAGTTTTTCTTAACAAAAGTTTGCGACAAAATTTCTCGATGAAAGGATTTGACACTAGTTAAGGATTTTGACACTAGTTCTTGACAAAATGCTTAACAAATCTAATGACTAATGTTCTTAATAATAGTTTTTTATAATAATTTATGGACAACAATTTCTTGACACTGGCACTTTGACAGTAATTGCTTGATGAAAAGGGTTTTGACATAAGGTGATAGGAAGAAAACAACCCTACCTAATTGACACTTGGTTTGCGAAGCTTAGAGTTCTTACTAGGAATTCCTTAGAGGTTCAGCACACCTGGCTTGAAGTGATATTGTAAAAATGATGTATGATGGTAATGTGAATGCATGATGTGGAATGCTATCATGATTGTATGATGTGAAGTCCAATATGGAGGATAGCTAGAGTTCTTGTTGTACGTCATTTAAACTCTTAGAAGGATGGCGATTTGTCTTTGATGTAACTATAGACAAAAATTTTCCTAATCCCACTGGGGATTGTAAGTTGTCCTTGCTCCCTTGTGAATATGACCAAAAATTTAGTCTCAAGAATTTAGGCTGTTGTGTTTCTAGATTCAGGAGGCTCAATCATTTTCCTAGCAAATGAAGGGCATTGCCAACAATTTGGAGAACTTTTGACTAATTAGGTTGATGTCTCTGGTTTCGATAGGATTCTAATATAACACATGGGTCGATTTTTGGTAGCTTAAAATGGTTTTTCTTAAGATGTAGCTTATGAAAGCAAGAAACGGTTTGGTGTATGGTTATGCCAAGCAAGCATTTGGATATGAAAAGTGCATGATCTTAACGATCGAGGCAAAAGCAGAGTTCTCTACGCTTTTTTTTCCTTTTGATGTAATATCGAGAAGTCCTGATGCATATTTCAGTTGATTATCAAACATTATCAGTTGCATGATAACTGCAATATGAATTTTACAGGGGTTAAAAAAAACAAGTTAATATTTATTCATGACAACAAACAGACATAACTCGGTATATCTTTTGACAAAAAGTGATAGGGTGGTAAGAAGTATGATCTTTTAGGTGAAAGATGCCTCTGACATCATGACATGGATGTTCTTTAGGTACTTTTCAAGATCTTTCTCGAACAATGAATGTGACTAGTATGAGCTAATCTTCGAAAGATCTATAGGATTGCTTTGCATTATCCTATGGGTGTTCTCGATTCATGCCCCATCAAAATTGATCCTCAAGTCACCCTTCTAGTTTTCAATAATAGTAGGGTTGGTTGCCCAGATGCCCTTTTTAGATTTTCATCTAGACCCCTTTTTGTTTTTTTTTCTTCTTTTTTGCTTTTTTTTTCTTTTTTTGTTTGTTTAGTATTTTTTTGTTTGTGTTTTGTTTTGTTTTTTTGCCTTCTCCCTCTTTTTGAAGGACGTCTTTCCAGGTTTTTTGCCCTTTACGTGTAATATTTCTTGACAGAATCTTAGTTGACTGGGTTGGGCAGGACATTGCCATCCATTTCTGACAAGATTATGGCCCCTCTAGAAAAGGCTTGCTTCATGACATACAGTCTTTCCCAATTAGGGGTCCACTTGCCCCGTGCATCTTTGTGAATTGGGAGGATCTTTTTCAATACCAATTTGCCTAGGTGAAATTGTTGTAGGCGCATCTTTTTGTTGTAGGCGTAAATCATGCATCTTTGCTACATCAGACCATGGAAGATAGCCTTTATCCATTTTTCCTTGATGATGTTGAGCTATTCTATCTGTTCTTAACCCATTTAGCTTCTTCAAGTTTGGTTTCCATCAAGACTCTAAGAAAAAGGATCTTGACTTCAATGGGCAATACAGCTTTCATCCCATAGACAAGGGAGAATGGGGTAGTGCTCGTGGAAGTTTGAATTGAGGTCTGATAGGCATAAAGTGAAAAAGATAGCTTATCGTGCTAGCCTTTGTATGTCTCGGCCATTTTTTTTATTTTTTTGATGTTTTTGTTGGCTGCCTTAACTGCCTCATTCATCTTTAGGCAATAAGGATAGAATTATAATGCTGGATCTTGAACTATAAAAGGTTAGGTGGTATAGAGTTTTTTTCGAAATCTTTTTCAGAATCAACTTCACTAGTGCAATTTGACCATTCGAAATCGATCTTTAAAGACCCATCGGACACATCCATGTTACTGTCATCAGGACACTTGAAAGGGTGAAGAAGTAGACATTGCAAAAGGCATACACACAATCTGAGGATTTGAATAAGAATGGAGGCAAAAGAGTAACTAAGACAATGAGATTGAAAAGTGATGTAGGCATAAAATATGGAATGATATATGCAAAAGTCATTTCATTGATAATATTTAATAAAGATGCCCTTTACATAGGATACCTACCTACCTTTGGACGAGGGCAGGTAGGTTTTCATTTCTTGACAGGGACAAGAAAAGTGTAGGTGCTTTCGTTGTGACCCTATCATCAAAATCAGGTCTTGGTGGATGGACACAAATTCTATGGCTCGATATCGATCATGCTCGCAGCTTGCTCAGTGTGGTTTGGTAAAGGATTGGTAGCAACATTTGGTTCCTAGTTCATCCCAAACTGTAAGACTTTTGAGTTGATTAGATTTTGCACATTTCATTTGAAATATATGCAATTCTCAATGTCGTGCCCCACTGCCCTAGCATGGTATTAACAGTGGGCGTTAGGGTCATACCATGGCGAGTATAATGGCTTTTTTTCTAGGACATAGCCCAACGATCATCGCCCCCTCCTATGTACATGCTCTAAATTGCTCAAAATTAGCCTGGACAAAATAAGGTGTCTACATATGTTAATTTCGAGAATTGGACTGTAGTGTTCATAACAAAAAGAATGAAGATTATAATGGGTGTCCAAATTTGTCTCATTTCACGAATAAACTTTAGTTATAAGAAAATGGTGGAAAGAAAAGCTTTTCTTGCAAATCCAAAGCATCAATATCATGCATCCCAATGTGGAGAATATGATTGTAGTGCCCAATCACAAAAAGAATTGAGATTATTACGAGAATCTGAGTTTGACACATTTGATGGATAGACTTTGATTATAAGGAAAATGGTGGAAAAAAAACCTTTTCTTACCAATCCAAAGCATCAATATCATGTATCCCAATAAGGAGAACATAACTGTAGTGCCCATAACAAAACAAATGGAGATTATTACGAGTATCTAATTTTCTCTTATTTCACAAAGGAACTTTAATTATAAGGAAAATGGTAGAGTGAAAAGCTTTTCTTGCCAAATCAAGGCATCAATATCACGTATCCCAATAAGGTGAGTATGATTGTAGTGCCACCAACAAAAAGAATGGAGATTATTACAAGTATCCAATTTTGTATCATTTCATGGATGAACTTTGATTATAAGAGAAATGGTGGAAAGAAAAGTTTTTCATGCAAATCTAAAGCAATAATATCAAGTATCCCTACATGGAGAACATGATTGTAGTGCTGAATCACAAAAGGAATGGAGATTATTATGAGAATCTAAGCTTGACTCATTTGATGGACAAACTTTGATTATAAGGAATAAGGTGGAAAGAAAACCTTTTCTTACCAAATCAAAACATCAATATCATGTATCCCAATGAGGAGAACATTATTGTAGTACCCATAACAAAAGTATCCAAGTTTCTCTCATTTCACGAACGAACTTTAACTATAAGAAAAATGGTAGGAGGAAAAGCTTTTCTTGTCAAATCAAAGCATCAATATCGTGTAACCCAATAAGGAGAACATGATTGTAGTGCCCAACAATAAAATGAATGGAGATTATTGTGAGTATCCAAGTTTACAACATTTCATGATGAACTTTGATTATAAGAAAAATGGTGGAAAGAAAAGCTTTTCTTGCAAATCCAAAGCATCAATATCATGTCTATGAAAGTGGAGAACATGGTTGTAGTGCCCAATCACAAAAGAAATGGAGATTATTATGAGATTCAAAGTTTGTCTGTTTTCATGGATAATGTTCGATTATAAGGAAAATGGTGGAAAGAAAAGTTTTTTATGCATGTTCAAAGCATTAATATCATGTATCCGAATGTGGAGAACATGATTGTAATGCCCAAATTCAAAAATAATGGAGATTATTATAAGAATCTAATTTTTACCCATTTCACGAATGAACTTTGTTTATAAGGAAAATGATGAAAAGATAAGCTTTTCTTGTAAAACTAGAAGATCAATATCGTGTGTCCCGATGTGGAGAACATGACTGCAGTGCCCAATCACAAAAAGAATAGAGGTTATTATGAGAATCCAAGTTTGACTAATTTCACGGATAAACTTTGAGTATAAGGGAAATAGTGGAAGGAAAAGCTTTTCTCACAAATCCAAAGCATCAATATCTTGCATCCTAATATAGAGAACATGATTGCAGTGCACAATCACAAAAAGAATGGAGATTATTAAGAGAATCCAAGTTTGACTCATTTCAAGGATAAACATTAATTATAAGGACAATGGTAAAAATAAAAGCTTTTCTTACAAATCCAAAGCTTTAATATCGTGTATATTAATGTGGACAATAGGATTACAGTACCCATAACAAAAAGAAGAGAGATTATAATGAGCATCCAAGTATGTCTCATTTCATGGATGAACTTTAATTATAAGAAAATAGGGGAAAGCAAAGCTTTTCTTGCAAATCTAAAGCATCAAAATCATGTATCCTAATGTGGAGAACATGACTGTAGTGCCAAATCACAAAAAGAATAGAGATTATTACAAGAATCCAAGTTTGACTCATTTGATGGACAAACTTTGATTATAAGGAAAATGGTGGAAAGAAAACCTTTTTTTCCCAAACCAAAGCATCAACATCGTGTATCCCATAAGGAGAACATTATTGTAGTGCCCATAACAAAAAGAATGGAGATTATTATGAGTATCCAGGTTTCTCTCATTTCACGAATTAACTTTAATTATTAGGAAAATGGTGGAAAACAAAGCTTTTCCTGCCAAATCAAAGTATAAATATCATGTATCCCAATGAGGAGAACATGATTGTAGTGCCCAATAATAAAATGAATGAAGATTATTATGAGTATGTCATATTTCATGGATGAACTTTGATTATAAGGAAAATGGTGGAAAGAAAAGCTTTTCTCATAAATGCAAAGCATCAATATCGTGTCTACAATGTGGAGAACATGGTTATAGCAGCCAATCACCAAATAAATGGAGATTGTTACGAGATTCCAAGTTTGTCTCCTTTCATGGATGAAGTTTGATTATAAGGAAAATGGTGGAAGAAAAGCTTTTCATGCACGTTCAAAGCAACAATATCGTGTATCCCAACATGGAAAACATGATTGTAATGCCCAAATTCAAAAAGAATGGAGATTATTATGAGAATCTAATTTTGACAGCTTTTCTTACAAATCGAATGCATCAATATCGTGTGTCCCAATGTGGAGAAAATTATTGTAGTGCCCAATCACAAAAAGAATGGAGGTTATTATGAGATTCCAAGTTTAACTCTTTTCATGGATGAACTTTGAGTATAAGGGAAATGGAGGAAAGAAAAGATTTTCTCACAAATCCAAAGCATCAAATCATGTATCCTAATATGGATAACATGATTGTAGTGCCTAATCACAAAAAATGGAGATTATTACGAGAATCCAAGTTTGACTCATTTCACGGATGAACACTAATAATAAGAAAATGGTGGAAAGAAAAGCTTTTTTTTCCAAATCAAAACATCAATATCACGTATCCCATTGAGGTGAACATGATTGCAGTGCCACTAATAAAAAGAATAGAGATTATTACAAGTATCCAATTTTGTATCATTTCATGGATAGACTTTGATTACATGGGAAATGGTGGAAAGAAAAGTTTTTCATGTAAATCCAAAGCAACAATATCGTGTATCCAACCGTGGAGAACATGATTGTAGTGCTGAATCACAAAAAGAATCGAGATTATTATGAGAATCCAAGTTTGACTCATTCGATGGACAAACTTTGATTATAAGGAAAATAGTGGAAAGAAAACCTTTTCTTGCCAAACCAAAGCATTAATATCGTGTATCCCAATAAGGAAAACATTATTGTAGTGCCTATAAAAAAAAAGTAGAGATTACTACGAGTATCCAAGTTTCTCTTATTTCATGAATGAACTTTAATTCTAAGGAAAACAGTGGAAAGAAAAGCTTTTCTTGCCAAATCAAAGTGTCAATATCATGTATCCTAATGAGAAGAACATGATTGTAGTGCCTAACAATAAAATGAATGGAGATTATTATGAGCATCCAAGTTTGTCGCATTTCATGGATGAACTTTGATTATAAGGAAAATAATAGAAAGAAAAGCTTTTCTTGCAAATCTAAAGCATCAATATCGTGTCTACCAATGTGGAGAACATGGTTGTAGTGCCCAATCATAAAAGAAATGGAGATTATTACAAGATTCCAAGTTTGTCTCTTTTCACATATAAAGTTTGATTATAAGGAAAATAGTGGAAAAAAATGTTTTTCTTGCACATTAAAAGCATCTATATCGTATATCCCAATGTGGAGATCACGACTGTAGGTCCAAAATTCAAAAAAAAATGGAGATTATCATGAGAATCAAATTTTGACCCATTTCACAGATGAACTTTCATTATAAAGAAAATGGTGGAAAGAAAAGCTTTTCTTGCAAATCCAAAGCATCAATATCGTGTGTCCTAAGGTGGAGAACATGATTGTAGTGCCCAATCACAAAAATAATAGAGGTTATTATGAGAATCCAAGTTTGACTTATTTCACAGATGAACTTTAAGTACAAGGGAAATGGTGGAAAAAAAGCTTTGCTTACCAAATGAAAGCATCAATATCATGTCTCCTAATGAGGCAAACATGATTGCATTGCCCATAGCAAAAAGCATGGAGATTATCACGGGTATCCAAGTTTGTCTCATTTTGCAGATGTACTTTAATTATAAATAAAATGGTGGAAAGAAAAGGTTTTTCTTTCCAAATCGCAGCGTCAATATCGCATATCCCTATGAGGTGAACATGATTCTAGTGCCACTAACAAAAAGAATGGAGATTATTACAATTATCCAAGTTTGTATCACTTCATGGATGAACTTCGATTATAAGAGAAATGATGGAAAGAAAAGTTTTTATGCAAATCCAAAGCAACAATATTGTGTATCCCAACGTGGAGGACATGATTGTAGTGCTGAATCACAAAAAGAATAGAGATTATTATGAGAATCCAAGTTTGAATCATTTGATCGACAAGCTTTGATTATAAGGAAAATGGTGGAAAGAAAATCTTTTCTTGCCAAACTAAAACATAAATATCGTGTATCCACATGAGATGAACATGATTGTAGTGCCATTAACAAAAAGAATGGAGATTATTACAATTATCCAATTTTGTATTATTTCATGGATAAACTTTGAGTATAAGAGTTATGGTGGAAAGAAAAGTTTTTTATGCAAATCCAAAGCAACAATATCATGTATCCCAACATGGAGGACATGATTGCAGTGCTGAATCACAAAAATAATAGAGATTATTATGAGAATCCAAGTTTGAATCATTTGATCGATAAGCTTTGATTATAAGGAAAATGGTGGAAAGAAAATCTTTTCTTGCTAAACCAAAGCATAAATATCATGTATCCACATGAGATGAACATGATTGTAGTACCACTAACAAAAAGAATGGAGATTATTACAAGTATCCATGTTTGTATCATTTCGTGTATGAACTCTGATTATAAGGGAAATAGTGGAAAAAAAAGCTTTTCTTGCAAATCCAAAGATTCAATATCGTGTATCTTAATGTGGAGAATATGATTTTAGTGCCCATAATAAAAAGAATGGAGATTATTACAAGAATCCAAGTTTGACTCATTTCACGGATGAACTTTAATTATCAAGAAAACGGTGGAAATAAAAGCTTTTCTTTCCAAATCAAAGCATTAATATCACATATCACAATGAGGTGAACATGATTGGAGTGCCACTCACAAAAAGAATGGAGATTATTACAAGTATTCAATTTGGCATCATTTCATGGATGAACTTTGATTACATGGGAATGCCAAAAAAAAAGTTTTCATGCAAATTCAAAGCATCAATATCGTGTATCCCAACATGGAGAACATGATTGTAGTGCTGAATCACAAAGTATGGAGATTATTACAAAAATCCATGTTTGACTCATTTGATGGACAAACTTTGATTATAAGAAAAATGGTGGAAAGAAAATCTTTTCTTGTCAAACCAAAGCATCAATATCATGTATCCCAATGAATAGAACATGATTGTAGTGCCCAATAACAAAAAGAATAGAGATTATTACATTTATCCAATTTGGTATCATTTTATGGATAAACTTTGATTACATGGGAAATGCTGAAAAGAAAAGTTTTTCATGCAAATCCAAAGCATCAATATCGTGTATCCCAATATGGAGAACATGATTGTGGTGCCCAATCATAAAAAAAATGGAGGTTATTATGAGAATTCAAGTTTGACTTATTTCACAGATAAGCTTTGAGTATAAGGGAAATGGTGGAAGGAAAAGCTTTTCTTACCAATGCAAAGCATCAATATCGTGTCTCCCAATGAGGCGAACATGATTGCATTGCCCATAGCATAAAAATGGAGATTATTACAAGCATCCAAGTTGGTCTCATTTCACGAATGAACTTTAATTATAAAAAAATGGTGGAAAGAAAAGTTTTTTCTTTCCAAATCATAGCGTCAATATCGCGTATCCCTATGAGGTAAACATGATTGTAGTGCCACTAACAAAAAGAATGGAGATTATTACAATTTTCCAATTTTGTATCATTTCATGGATAAACTTCAATTGCAAGAGAAATGATGGAAAGAAAACTTTTTTTGCAAATCCAAAGCAACAATATCTGTATCCCAATGGGGAAGGTGTGCTTGTAGTGCCGAATCTCAAAAAATATGGAGATTATTACGAAAATCCATGTTTGACTCATTTTATTGGCAAACTTTGATTATAAGGAAAATGGTGGAAAGAAAATCTTTTCTTTCCAAGCCAAAGCATCAATATCGTGTATCCACATGAGGTGAACTTGATTGTAGTGCCACTAACAAAAGGAATGGAGATTATTACAAGTATCCATGTCTGTATCATTTCATGGATGAACTTTAATTATAAGGATCATGTTGGAAAGAAAAGCTTTTCTCGCCAAATCAAAGCATTAATATCATGTATCCTAATAAGGTGAACATGATTGTAGTACCCCATAACAAAAAAATGTAGTTTATTACGTGTATCTAAGTTCATCTCATTTCATGAATCAACCTTGATTATAGGGGAAATGGTGGAAAGAAAAGCTTTTCTTGCAAATCCAAAGCATCAATACCATGTATCCTAATGCGGGGAACATTATGGTAGTGCCCAATCATAAAAAGAATGGAGATTACTTTGAGAATCCAAGTTTGACTTATTTGACGAACAAACTTTGATTATAAGGAAAATGGTGGAAAGAAAAGCTTTTCTTGCATATCCATAATATCAATATCGTGTACCCTAATATGGAGAACATTTTTGTAGTGCCTATAACAAAAAGAATGGAGATTATAATAAGTATCTAAGTTTGCCTCATTTCACGAATGAACTTAATTATAACGATAATGGTGGAGAGAAAAATGTTTCTTGCTGAATCAAAGCATCAATATCATGTATCCCATTGAGGTGAACATGATTGTACTGCCTAATAACAAAAAGAGTGGACATTATTACATGTATCCAAGTTTGTCTCATTTCACAGATGAATTTTGATTATAAGGAAAATGATGGAAAGAAAAGTTTTTCTAACAAATCCAAAGCATTAATATCGTGTATCCCAATGAGGAAAACATGATTGTAGTGCCTAATCACAAAAGAAATGGACATTATTACAAGATTCAAAGTTTGTCTCATTTCATAGATAAACTTTGATTGTAAGGAAAATGGTGGAAAGAAAAGCTTTTCTTGCAAGTCCAATGCATAAATATCGAGTATCCTAATGTAGAGAACATGATTATAGTGCCTAATCACAAAATGAATGAAGATTATTATGAGTATCCAAGTTTGTCTCATTTCACGGATGAACTTTGATTATAAGGAAAATGGTGGAAAGAAAAGCTTTTCTTGTAAATCCAAAGCATCAATATTGTGTATCCCAATGTAGAGAACATGATTGTAGCACCCATAACAAAAAGAATGGAGAATATTACAAGAATCCAAGTTTGACTATTTCACAGACTAAAAAAAAATTATAAAGAAAATGGTGGGAAGAAAAGCTTTTTTTGCAAATACAAAGCATCAATATCATGTATCCTGGTACGGGGAACATGATTGTAGTGCCCAATCATAAAAAGAATGGAGATTACCACAAGAATGCATGTTTGACTCATTTGATGGGCAAACTTTGGTTGTAAGGAAAATAGTGGAAAGAAAAACTTTTTTTGCCAAATCAAAGCATAAATATCGTGTATCCCAAAGAGGAGAACATGATTTTAGTGCTCGATCACAAAAAGAATTGGGATTATTAGGAGTGTCCAAGTTTTTCTCATTTCACGCGTGAACTTTGATTATAAGGAAAATGGCAGAAATAAAAACTTTTCTTGCAAATCTAAAGCTTCAATATCATGTATATTAATGTGGAGAATAGGATTGTAGTGCCCATAACAAAATGAATAGAGATTATAATGAGTACCCCAGTTTGTCTCATTTCACGGGTGAATTTTAATTATAAGAAAATGGTGGAAAGAAGTACTCTTTTTGCAAATCCAAAGCATCAATATCATGTATCCCAATGTGGAGAACATGATTGTAGTGCCTAATCACAAAAAGAAAAGAGATTATTATGAGAATCCATGTTTAACTTATTTAATGGACAAGCTTTGATTATAAGGAAAATGATGGGAAGAAAACCTTTTCTTCCCAAATCAAAGCATCAATATCGCGTATTCCAATAAGGAGAACATGATTGTAGTGCCCATAACAAAAAGAATGGATATTTTTACAAGCATCCAAGTTTCTCTCATTTCACAGGTGAACTTTAATTATAAGGAAAATGGTGGAAAGAAAAGCTTTTCTTGCCAAATCAAAGCATCAATATTGTGTATCCCAATGAGGTGAACATGATTGCATTGCCTACAACCCAAAGAATGGAGATTGTTACAAGTATCCAAGTTTGCTTAATTTCACAGATGAACTTTAATTATAAATAATATAGTGGAAAGAAAAGTTTTTTCTTTCCAAATTATAGCGTCAATATCGCGTATCCCTATGAGGTGAACATGATTGTAGTGCCATTAACAAAAAAAATGGAGATTATTACAATTATTAAATTTTGTTCCACTTCATGGATGAACTTCGATTATAAGACAAATGGTGAAAAGAAAAGTTTTTTATGCAAATCCAAAGTAACAATATCGTGTATCCCAATGTGGAAGATGTGATTGTAGAGCTAAATCACAAAAAAAAATAGAGATAATTATGAGAATCTAAGTTTGACCCATTTGATCGATAAGCTTTGATTATAAGAAAAAAGGTGGAAAGACAATCTTTTCTTGGTAAACCAAAGCATCAATATCGTGTATCCATATGGGATTAACATGATTGTAGTGCCACTAACAAAAGGAATAGAGATTATTACAAGTATCCATGTTTGTATTATTTCATGTATGAACTTTGATTATAAGGGAAATGGTGGAAAGAAAAGCTTTTCTTGCAAATCCAAAGATTCAATATCGTGTATCTTAATGTGGAGAATATGGTTTTAGTGCCCATAATAAAAAGAATGGAGATTATTACGAGAATCCAAGTTTGACTCATTTCATGGATGAACTTTAGTTATAAAGAAAATAGTGGAAATAAAAGCTTTCTTTCCAAATTAAAGCGTTAATTTCATGTATCGTAATGAGGTGAACATGATTGTAGTGCCACTAACAAAAAGAATAGAGATTATTACATTTATCCAATTTGGTATCATTTCATGGATGAACTTTGATTACATGGGAAATGCTAGAAAGAGAAGTTTTCAATGCAAATCCAAAGCATCAATATTGTATATCCCAACATGGAGAATATGATTCTAGTGCCTAATCACAAAAAGAATGGAGTTATTATGAGAATCCAAGTTTGACTCATTTCATAGATAAACTTTGAGTATAAGGGAAATGGTTGAAACAAAAGCTTTCTTACCAATTCAAAGCATCAATATCGTGTCTCCCAATAAGGCGAACATGGTTGCATTGCCCATAGCAAAAAGAATGGAGATTATTACGAGTATCCAAGTTTGTCTTATTTTACGGATGAACTTTAATTATAAATAAAATGGTGGAAAGAAAAGCTTTTTTTTTGTCCAAATCATAGCGTCAATATCGCGTATCCCTATGAGGTGAACATGATTATAGTGCCGCTAACACAAAGAATAGAGATTATTACAATTATCCAATTTTGTATCATTTCATGGATGAACTTCGATTATAAGAGAAATGGTGGAAAGAAAAATTTTTTATGCAAATCCAAAGCAACAATACCATGTATCCTAATATGGAGGGCATGATTGTAGTGCCGAATCACAAAAAGTATAGAGATTATTACGAAAATCCATGTTTGATCCATTTGATTGACAAACTTTGATTATAAGGAAAATGGTGGAAAGAAAATCTTTTCTTGCCAAACCAAAGCATCAATATCGTGTATCCACATGAGGTGAACTTGATTGTAGTGCCACTAACAAAAAGAATAGAGATTATTACAAGAATCCATGTTTGTATCATTTCACGGATGAACTTTAATTATTAGGATCATGTTGGAAAGAAAAGCTTTTCTCACCAAATCAAAGCATCAATATCGTGTATCCTAATAAGGTGAACATGATTGTAGTACCCCGTAACAAAAAAAATGTAGATTATTATGTGTATTTAAGTTTGTCTCATTTCATGAATCAACCTTGATTATAGGGGAAATGGTGGAAAGAAAAGTTTTTCTTGCAAACCCAAAGCATCAATACCATGTATCCTAATGCCGGGAACATTATTGTAGTGGCCAATCATAAAAAAAATGAAGATTACTTTGAGAATCCAAGTTTGACTCATTTGATGGACAAACTTTGATTATAAGGAAAATGGTGGAAAGTTTTCGTGAATATCCAATGTATCAATATCGTGTACCCTAATATGGAGAAAATTATTGTAGTGCCTATAACAAAAAGAATGGAGATCATAATAAGTATCTAAGTTTGTCTCATTTCACGGTTGAACTTAATTATAACGATAATGGTGGAGAGAAAAACTTTTCTTGCTAAATCAAAGCATCAATATCATGTATCCCATTGAGGTGAACATGATTGTACTACCTAATAACAAAAAGTGTGGAGATTATTACATGATCCAAGTTTGTCTCATTTCATAGATGAATTTTGATTGTAAGGAAAATGATGGAAAGAAAAGCTTTTTTAGCAATTCCAAAGCATCAATATCATGTATCCCAATACGGAAAACATGATTGTAGTGCCTAATCACAAAAGAAATGGACATTATTATAAGATTCAAAGTTTGTCTCATTTCATAGATGAACTTTGATTATAAGGAAAATGGTGGAAAGAAAGTTTTTCTTGCAAGTCCAATGCATCAATATCAAGTATCCCAATGTAGAGAACATGATTATAGTGCCTAATCACAAAATGAATGAAGATTATTATGAGTATCCAAGTTTGTCTCATTTCACGGATGAACTTTGATTATAAGAAAAATGGTGGAAGAAAAGCTTTTCTTGTAAATCCAAAGCATCAATCTCGTGTATCCCAATGTAGAGAACATGATTGTAGTGCCCACCAGAAAAAGAATGGAGAATATTACAAGAATCCAAGTTTAACTCATTTCACAGACAAACAGTAATTATAGGGAAAATTGTGGGAAGAAAAGCTTTTCTTGCAAATCCAAAGCATCAATATCGTGTGTTCTAATGTGGAGAACATTATTGTAGTGCCCATAACTAAAAGAATGGAGATTATAATGTGTATCCTAGTTTGTCTCATTTCATGGATGAACTTAAATTACAAGGATCATGTTGGGAAGAAAAGCTTTTCATGCTAAATCAAATCATCAATATCGCGTATCACAATGAGGTTAACATGATTGTAGTGCCCAATAACAAAAAAATGTTGATCATTGTATGTATCCAAGTTCATCTCATTTCATGGATCAACTTTGATTATAGGGGAAATTATGGAGCAAAAAGCTTTTCTTGCAAATCCAAAGCATCAATATCGTGTATCCCAGTGCAGGGAACATAATTTTAGTGCCCAATCATAAAAAGAATGGAGATTACCATGAGAATCTGTGTTTGACTCATTTGATGGACAAACTTTGATTATAAGAAAAATAGTGGAAGGAAAACTTTTTCTTGCCAAATCAAAGCATCAATATCATGTATCCCAATGAGGAGAACTTGATTTTAGCACCCGATCAAAAAAAGAATTGGGATTATTATGAGTGTCCAAGTTTGTCTCATTTTGCGGATGAACTTTGATTATAAGGAAAATGGTGGAAAGAAAAGCTTTTCTTGCAAATCCAAAGCTTTAATATCATGTATATTAATGTGGAGAATAGGATTGTAGTGCCCATAACAAAATGAATAGAGATTATAATGAGTATCCTAGTTTGTCTCATTTCACGAATGAACTTTAATTATAAGAAAATGATGGAAAGAAATGCTTTTTTTTTTTGCAAATCCAAAGCATCAATATCATGTATCCCAATGTGGAGAACATGATTGTAGTGCCTAATCACAAAAAGAATAGAGATTATTATGAGAATCCATGTTTGACTTATTTAATGGACAAACTTTAATTATAAGGAAAATGGTGGGAAGAAAACCTTTTCTTCCCAAACCAAAGCATCAATATCATGTATCCCAATAGGGAGAACATGATTGTAGTGCCTATAACAAAAAGAATGGATATTATTACGAGCATCCAGGTTTCTTTCATTTCATGGGCGAACTTTAATTATAAGGAAAATGGTGGAAAGAAAAGCTTTTCTTGCTAAATCAAAGCATCAATATTGTGTACCCAATGAGGTGAACATGATTACATTGCCCATAACAAAAAGAATGGAGATTATTATGAGTATCCAAGTTTATCTCATTTCATGGATGAACTTTAATTATAAATAAAATGGTGGAACAAAAAGCCTTTCTTTCTGAATCAAAATGTCAATGTTGCGTATCCCAACAAGGTTAACATGATTGTAGTGCCATTAACAAAAAAATGGAGATTATTACAAGTATCCAATTTTGTATCATTTCATGGATGAACTTTGATTATAAAGGAAATGATGGAAAGAAAAGCTTTTCATGCAAATCCAAAGCAACAATATCAAGTATCCCTTGGAGAACATGATTGTAGTGCTGAATCATAAAAATAATCGAGATTATTATGAGAATCCAAGTTTGACTCACTTGATAGACAAACTTTGATTATATGGAAAATGGTGGGAAGAAAACCTTTTCTAGCCAAACCAAAGCATCAATATCATGCATCCCAATGAGGAGAACATGATTGCATTGCCTATAACAAAAAGAATAGACATTGTTATAAGTATCTAAATTTGTCTCATTTAGCAGATTATCTTTAATTCTGAAGAAAATGGTGGAAAGAAAAGCTTTTCTTTCCAAATCAAAGTATCAATATCATGTATGCCAATGAGTTGAACACGATTGTGTGCCAATTATGAAAAGTAGGGAGATCATTACAAGTATCCAACTTTGTATCATTTTCGGGATGAACTTTGATTATAAGGAAAATGGTGGAAAGAAAAGCTTTTCTTGCAAATCAAAAGCATCAATATTACGTATCCCAACGTGGAGAACATGATTGTAGTGCCCATAATAAAAAAATGAAGATTGTTATCAGAATCCAAGTTTGACGCATTTCATGGATGAATGTTAATTATGAGGAAAATAATGGAAAGAAAAGCTTTTCTTACAAATCCAAAGCATCAATATCGTGTATCCCAATGTGGAGAACATGATTGCAGTGCTCATAACAAAAGGAATAGAGTATAGAATCTAAGTTTGACTCATTTCATGGATGAACATTAATTATAAGGAAAATGGCGAAAAGGCAAGCTTTTCTTGCAAATCCAAAGCATCAATATTGTGTTTCCCAATGTGGAGAACATGATTATAGTGTGTATACAAAAAGAATGGAGATTATTACAAGTATCCACATTTGTCTCATTTCACAGGTACAGTTACTAATAAGGAAAATGGTGGAAAGAAAAGCTTTTCTTGCCAAATCATCGCATCAATATCGCGTTTCCTAATGAGTTTTATTTAATTGTAGTGCCTAATAACAAAAAGAATGGAGATTATTACGAGTATCCAAGTTTGTCTCATTTCACAGATTAACTTTATAATAAGGAAAATGGTGGAAAGAAAAGCTTTTCTTGCCAAATCAAAGCATGAATATCGTGTATCCCAACAAGGTGAACATGATTGTAATGCACGATAATAATGGGAATAAAGATTATTACAAGTATCCAAGTTTGTTTCAGTTCATGGTGAACTTTGATTATAAGGAAAATAGTGGAAAGAAAAGTTTTTTTGCAGATCCAAAAATCAATATTGTATATGCCAATGTAGAGAACATGATTATAGTGCCCAATCATAAAAATATGGATATTATTATGAGAATTCAAGTTTGACTCATTTGATGGATAAACTTTGATTATAAGGAAAATGATAGAAAGAAAAGCTTGTCTTGCCAAACCAAAGAATCAATATCGTGTATCCCAATGAGGAGAACATGATCATAGTGCCCATAACAAAAGGAATGAAGATTATTATGAGTATTCAAGTTTGACTCATTTCACAGAATAACATCAATTATGAGGAAAATAGAGGAAAGAAAAGCTTTTCTTGCACATCCAAAGCATCAATATCATGTATCATAATATGGAGAAAATGATTGTAGTGCCCATAACAAAAAGAATGGAGATTATTGCAAGAATCCAAGTTTAACTTATTTCATGGATGAACGTTAATTATATGGAAAATGGTGGAAAGGCAAACTTTTCTTGCAAATCTAAAGTATCAATATTGTGTAGCCTAATATGGATAACATGATTGTAGTGCCCATAACAAAAAGAATGGGGAATATTATGAGTATCCAAGTTTGTCTTATTTCAGAGATAAACTGAATAATAAAGAAAGTGGTGAAAAGAAAAGCTGTTCTTGCCAAATCAACGCATCAATATCATGTATCCGAATTACGTGAATATGATTGTAGTGCCTAACAACAAAAAGAGTGGAGATTATTACGAATATCCAAGTTTGTGTTATTTCATGAGTGAACTTAAAAATAAGAAAAATGGTGGAAAACAAAGCTTTTCTTGCCAAATCAAAGCATCGATATCATGTATCCCAACAAGGTGAACATGATCGTAGTGCCCAATAAAAAAACCAATGGAGATTATTACAAGTATCCAAGTTTGTCTCATTTTATGGATAAACTTTGATTATAAGGAAAATGATGGAAAGAAAACCTTTTCTTGCAAATCCAAAGCATCAATATCATGTATACCAGTATGGAGAACATGGTTGTAGTGCCCAATCAAAAAAAGAATGAAGAATACTACGAGAATCCTAATTTGTCTTTTTTAATGGATGAACTTTGATTATAAGGAAAATCATGGAAAGAAAAGTTTTTCTTGCAAGTCTAAAGCATCAATATTGTGTATCCTAATATGGAGAACATCATTGTAGTGCCCAATCACAACGAAAGTGGAGATTATTATGAGAATCGAATTTTGACTCATTTTATGGATGAACTTTGATTATAAGGAAAATGGTGAAAAGAAAAGCTTTTCTTGCAAATTTGAAGTATTAATATCATGTATCCCAATGTTGAGAACATGATTGTAGAGCCCATGAAAAAAAGAATGGAGATTATTATAAGTATCTAAGTTTGTCTCATTTCACGGATGAACTTTGATTGTAAGGAAAATGGTGGGAAAAAAAGCTTTCATTGCAAATCCAAAGCATCAATATTGTGTATCCAATGTGGAGAACATGATTGTAGTGCCCAATCACAAAAAAAATGGAGATTATTGTGAGAATCCAAGCTTGACTCATTTCACAGATGAACTTTAATTATAAGGGAAATAATGGAAAGAAAAACTTATCTCACAAATCCAAAGCATCAGTATTGTGTATCCCACTATTGAAAACATGATTCTTATGCCCAATCACAGAAACAATGGAGATTATTACGAGAATCCAAGTTTGACTCATTTCATGGATGAACATTAATTATAAGGAAAATGGTGGAAAGAAAAGCTTTTTTTACAAATCTAAGGCATCAATATCGTGCATATTAATGTGAAGAACATGATTATAGTGCCCATAACAAAAAGAATAGAGATTATTATGATTATCTAAGTTTGTCTTATTTCACAGATAAACTTACTAATAAGGAAAATGGTGGAAAGAAAAGCTTTTCTTGGCAAATCAATGCATAAATATCATGTATCCCAATGAGGTGAAGATGATTGTAGTGCCCAATAACAAAAAAAAATGGAGATTATTATGAGTATCCAAGCCTGTCTGATTTCATGGATGAACTTAATAATAAAGAAAATTGTGGAAAGAAAAGCTTTTCTTTCCAAATCAAAGCATTAATGTCATGTATCCCAATAAGGTGCACATGTTTGTAGCGCCCAATAACAAAAAGAACAGAGATTATTACAAGTATCCAAGTTTGACTCATTTCACAGGTGAACATTAATTATAAGAAAAATGGTGGAAAGAAAAGCTTTTGTTGCAAATCCAAAACATCAATATCGTGTATATTAATATGGTAAACATGATTGTAGTGCCCATAACAAAAAGAATGAAGATTATAATGAGTATCCAAGTTTGTCACATTTCACAGATGTACTTTAATTATAAGAAAACAGTGGAAAAAAAAGCTTTTCTTGCAAATTAAAAGCATCAATCGTGTATCCCAATGTGCAGAACATAATTGTAGTACCCAATCAGAAAAAGAGTAGAGATTATTACGAGAATCTAAGTTTGACTCATTTGATGGATAAACTTTGATTATAAAGAAAATGGTGAAAAAAAAAACCTTTTCTTGCCCATCAACATCGTGTATCCAATGAGGTGAACATGATTGTAGTGCCACTAGCAAAAAGAATGGACATTATGAAAAATATCCAAGTTTATATCTTTCCATGGATGAACTTGGATTACAAAGGAAATAGTAGGAAGAAAAGTTTTCTTACAAATCCAAAGCATCAATATCACATATCCCAATATGGAGAACATGGTTATAGTACCTAATCACAAAAAGAATGGAGATTATTATGAGTACCCAGACAAACTTTGATTATAAGGAAAATGGGAGAAAGAAAAGCTTTTCTTGCAACTCCAAAGCATCAATATCATGTATAATAATGTGGTGAACATAGTTGTAGTGCTCAATCACAGAAGAAATGGAAATTATTATGAGATTCTAAGTTTGTCTAATTTCACGGATCAACTTTGATTATAAGGAAAATGGTGGAAAAAAAAGTTTTTGTTGCAAGTCCAAAGCATCAATATCATGCATCCTAATGTGGAGGACATGATTATAGTGCCCAATCACAAAACGAGTAGAGATTTTTATGAGAATCCAATTTTGACTCATCTGATGGATGAACTATGATTATAAGGAAAATGGTGGAAAGAAAAGCTTTTCTTGCACATCCAAAGCGTCAATATCGTGTATCCCACTAAGGAGAACATGATTGTAGTGCCTATAACAAAAGGAATGGAGATTATTATGAGTATCCAAGTTTGAGTCATTTTATGTATGCACTTTTATTATAAGGAAAATGGTGGAAAGAAAAGCTTTTCTTCCAAATCCAAAGCATCAGTGTCATGTATCCTAATTTGGAGGACATGTCGTGCCCAATCACAAAAAGAATGGAGATTATTATGGGAATCCAAGTTCGACTCATTTCATGGATGAACTTTTATGATAAGGGAAATGGTTGAAAGAAAATCTTTTCTCACAAATCCAAAGCATCAATAGCATGTATCCTAATGTGGAGAACATGATTATAGAGCCCAATCCCAAAAAAATGGAGATTATTACAAACATCCAAGTTTGTATCATTTCATGGATGAACTTTGATTAGAAGGGAAATAATAAGAAGAAAAGCTTTTCTTGCAAATCCAAAGCATCAATATCGTATATCCTAATGTGGAGAACATGACTGCAGTGCCCATAACAAAACGAATGGTGATTATAATGAGTATCCAAGTTTGTCTCATTTCATAGATGAACTTTAATTATAAGGAAAATGGTGGAAAGAAAGGCTTTTCTTGCAAAACCAAAGCATCCATATAGTGTGTCCCAATGAGGTGAACATGATTGTAGTGCCACTAACAAAAAGAATCGAGATTGTTACAAGTATCCAAGTTTCTATCTTTTCATGGATGAACTTTAATTATAAGAGAAATGGTTGAAAGAAATGCTTTTTCTTATAAATACAAAGCATCAATATCATGTATCCTAATGTCGAGAACATGATTATAATCAGGAAAAGAATGGGGATTATTGCCGGAATCCAAGTTTGACTCATTTCATGGATAAACTTTGATTATTAGGAAAATGGTCAAAGGAAAACCTTTTCTTGCAAAACCAAAGCATCAATATCATGTATTCTAATGTGGAGAATATGATTATAGCACCGATAACAAAAAGAATAAGGATTATTATGAGCATCCAAGTTTGACTCATTTCATGGATAAACTTTTATTGTAAGGAAAATGATGGAAAGAAAACCTTTTCTTGCCAAACCAAAGCATCAATATCGTGCATTCCAATAAGGGGAACATGATTGCAGTGCCCAGAAGAAAAAGAATGGATATTATTGTTAGTATCCAAGTTTGGGTTTTTTCATGGATGAACTTTGAGTGTAAAGAAAATGGTGGAAAGAAAAGCTTTTCTTGCAAATCCAAAGCATCAATATCATGTATCCCAATATAGAGAACATGATTGTAGTGCCCAATCACAAAATAAAGCTAGAGATTTTTATGAGAACCCAAGTTTGACTCATTTCACGTATGAACTTTAATTATAAGGGAAATGGTGGAAAGAAAAGCATTTCCCACAAATCCAAAAGCATCAATATCGTATATCATAATGTGGAGAACATAATTGTAATGCCCACAACAAAAAGAACAAAAATTATAATGAGTATCCAAGTTTGTCTGATTTCATGGATAAACTTTAATTGTAAGGAAAATGGTGGAAAAAAAAGCTTTTCTTGCCAAACCAAAGCATCCATATCATGTATCCCAATGAAGTGAACATAATTATAGTGCCACTAACAAAAAGAATTGAGATTATTATAAATATCCAAGTTCGTATCATTCCATGGATGAACATTGATTATAAGGGAAATGGTGGAAAGAAAAGCTTTTCTTGCAAATCCAAAGTGTAATTTTCATGTATCCTAATGTGGAGAACATGATTTTAGTGCCCAATCACAAAAAAATGGAGATAATTAGAAGAATCTAAGTTTAACTTATTTGATGGACAAACTTTGATTATAAGGAAAATAGTGGAAAGAAAAACTTTTCTTGCCAAACCAAAGTATCAATATCATCATCCCAACGAGAAAAACATGATTGTAGTGCCAATAACAAAAAGAATGGGGATTATTATGAGTATCCAAGTTTCTCTCATTTCACAAGCAAACTTTAATTATAAGGAAACTGGTGGGAAGAAAAGCTTTTTTTGCCAAATCAAAGCATCAATGTCGTCTATCCTAACAAGGTGCACATGATTGTAGTGCCTATAACAAAAAGAATGGAGATTATTACAAGTAACCAAGTTTGACTCATTCATGGATGAACATTAGTTATAAGGAAAATGGTGGAAAGAAAAGCTTTTCTGGCAAATCCAAAACATCAGTATCTTGTATATTAATATGGAGAACATGATTATAGTGCCCATAACAAAAAGAATGGAGATTATAATGAGTATCCAAGTTTGTCTCATTTCACGGATAAACTTTATTTATAAGAAAATAGTGGAAAGAAAAGCTTTTCTTGCAAACCCAAAGCATCAATGTCGTATGTCCCAATGTGCATAATATAATTACAGTGCCTAATCAGAAAAAGAATAGAGATTATTATGAGAATCTAAGTTTGACAAATTTGATGGACAAGCTTTGATTATAAGGAAAATGGTGGAAAAAAAAAACCTTTTCTTGCCCATCAATATCATGTATCCCAATGAGGTGAACGTAATTATTACAAGTATCCAAGTTTGTATCGTTTCATTGATGAACTTTGATTATAAAGGAAATGGTGGAAACAAAACTTTTTCTTGCAACTCAAGGCATCAATATCTTGTTCCTAATGTGTAGAACATGATTATAGTACTGAATCACAAAACAATTGGAGATTATTACGAGGATCCAAGTTTGACTCATTTGATGGACAGACTTTGATTATAAGGAAAATGGTGGAAAGAAAACCTTTTCCTGCCAAACCAAAGCATCAATACCGTGCATCCAAATGGGGTGAACATGATTGTAGTGCCACTAGCAAAGGGAATGGAGATTATTACAAGTATCCATATTTGTATCATTTTATGGATAAACTTTGATTATAAGGGTAATGGTGGAAAGAAAAGACTTTCTTGCAAATCTAAAGCTTTAATATTGTGTATCTTAATATGAAGAACATGATAGTAATGCCCAAGCAGAAAAAGAATAGAGAATATTATGAGAATCCAAGTTTGACCATTTGATGGAGAAACTTTGATTATTAGGAAAGTGGTAGACGTAAAACCTTTTCTTGCCCATCAATACTGTGTATCCAAATGAGGTGAACATGATTGTGTTGCCAATAACAAAAGGAATGGAGATTATTATAAGTATCCATGTTTGTATCATTTCAGGGATAAACTTTAACTATAAAGGAAATGGTGGAAAGAAAAGCTTTTCTTGCAAATCCAAAGCATCAGTATCATGTATCCTAATGTGGAGAACATGATTATAGTGCCCCAATCACAGAAAGAATGGAGAGAGAATCTATGTTTGACTTATTTGATGGATAAACTTTGATTATAAGGAAAATGGTGGAAAGAAAACCTTTACTTGCCAAACCAAAGCATCAATATCGTGTATCCTGATGAGATGAACATGATTGTAGTGCCACTAACAAAAAGAATAGAGATTATTACAAGTATCCAAGTTTGTATCATTTCATGGACGAACTTTAATTATAGGGGAAATTTTGGAAATAAATGTTTTCTTGCAAATTCAAAGCACCAATATCGTGTATCCCACCATGGAGAAAATGATTGTAGTGCAGAATCATAAAAAGAATAGAGATTATTACAAGAATCATGTTTGACTCATTTGATGGATAAACTTTGGTTATAAGGAAAATGGTGGAAAGAAAACCTTTTCTTGCCAAACCAAAGCATCTATATCATGTATCCAAATGAGGTGAACATGATTATAGTGCCGCCAACAAAAAGAATGGACATTATTACAAGTATCCATGTTTGTATCATTTAATGGCTGAACTTTGATTATAAGGGAAATGGTGGAAAGAAAAGTGTTTATTTGAAATCCAAAGCTTCAATATCGTGTATCCTAATGTGGAGAATATGATTGTAGTGCCCATAACAAAAAGAATAGAGATTTTTGTGAGAATCCAAGTTTGACTCATTTGATGGACAACCTTTGATTATAAGGAAAATGGAAAGAAAACCTTTTCTTGCCCATCAATATCGTGTATCCAAATAAGGTGAACATGATTGTAGTGCCATTAATAAAAGGAATGGAAATTATGACAGGTATCCATTTTTGTATCATTTCAGGGATCAACTTTGATTATAAGGAAAATGGTGGAAAGAAAAGCTTTTCTTGCAAATCCAAAGGATCAGTATCATGTATCCTAATGCTGAGAATATGATTGTAGTGCCCAATTAAAAAAAGAATGGGGATTATTAAGAGAATCTAAGTTTGACTCATTTCATGGCAAACTTTGATGATAAGGAAAATGGTGGGAAGAAAACCTTTTCTTGCCAAACCAAAGTATCAAATCGTGTATCCCAATAAGATGAACATGATTGTACGTGCCACTAACAAATAAGCATTTACACAACTTTGATTCATTATAATGGCGTAAAAAGAGAGAAAGATGGCTTACTGTGGTACTCTGACATCTTTTGTTACATGAGGGATTAGCAATATCCCAAACATGCAACCGAGACTGATAAATGGACTACCAGGAGGCTAGCTATGAGATTTGTTTTCGATGGAAAAATCTTATACAAGAAGAGTCACGATCAAGTATTGCTCAAATGCATCGACACTCCTGAAGCCAAAAGGATACTAGAAGAAATTCATAAAGGGATTTACGACATAGATGCCAACGGACATTGGATGGCCAAGCAAATCATGAGAGCGAGTTATTATTGGTTGACCCTCGAGAGAGACTACATCAATTATGCTCAAAAATTTCGTAAGTGTCAAATCTATGTGGACAAGATCAATGTCCTTCCAGTGACACTTTACATCATGATGGCCTTGTGGCCCTTCTCCATGTAGGGCATGGATGTGATTGGGTGGATCATATTTAAAGCTTCCAATGGGCATCATTTTATCTTGGTAGCAATTGACTATTTCACCAAATGGGTGGAGGCTGCCTCATATGCTAATGTCACTAGATCTACTGTTTGCAAGTTTGCCAAATGGGACATCATCTGTAGATATGGCCTCCCAAACCAAATCATCACAAACAATGCAAGAAACTTAAACAATAAAATGATGTCAGCGATCTGCTTATAGTTCAAGATCCAGCATTATAATTCTGTCCCTTATCGCCCAAAGATAAATGGGGTAGTTAAGGCAGCCAACAAAAACATCAAAAGAATAGTTGAGAAAATGGTTGAGACTTACAAAGACTAGCATGAGAAGCTATCTTTTGCACTTCATACCTATCAAACCTTAGTTCGCACTTTCATAGGTGCTACCCTATAGTCCCCTGTTTATGGGATGAAAGCTGTATTGCCTATCAAAGGATCCTTTCTCTCAAAGTCTTGATGGAAACCAAACTTGAAGAGGCTGAATGTGTCAAGAATAGATACGACTAGCTCAACCTCATCGAGGAAAAATGCATGACAGCCATCTGCCATGGTTAAATATATCAACAATGCATGATCCAAGCCTACGACAAAAAGATGCGCCCATGACAATTTCACCCAAGCAAATTGGTATTGAAAAAGCCTCCTAATTCATAAATATGCATGAGGCAAGCAGACCTTTAATTGGGAAAGACTGTATGCCATGAAGCAAGCCTTCTCTGAAGGGGCCCTAATCTTGTCAGAAATGGATAGCAATGCCTTGCCTAACCCAGTCAACTTAGATGCATGGGATAAGTCTGTGGCACCTTTTCAAAACCCACAAGTCAGTGGCACCCTTTTCAAAGCCTACAAGTTAGTGGCTCCCTTTTCAAAGCCCACAAGTCAGTGGTATCTTTGCAAAGCCCACAAGTCTGTGGCACCCATTTCAAAGCCCATAAGTCTGTGGCACTATTTCAAAGCCCACAATTCAATGGCACATTTTCAAAGCCCACAAGTCAGTTGTGCCCTTTTCAAAGCCCATAAGTAAATGGCACCCTTTTTTTAAGCCCATAAGTCAGTGGCACCTTTTCAAAGCCCACAAGTCAGTGGCATCCTTTTTAAAGCCCATAAGTCAGTGGCACCTTTTCAAAGCCCATATATCAGTGGCACATTTTTAAGCCCACATGTTAATGGCTCCCTTTTTCAAAGTCAATAAGTCAGTGGCACCCTTTCCAAAGCCCACAAGTCAGTGGCACCTTTTCAAAGGCCACACAAGTTGCTGGCACCTAATCTGAGTCAAAACTCGCATAAGCTAATAGCACCCAAGTCAAAGCCTACATAAGCTGGTGGCATCCAAGTCTGAGTCAAAGCCCACATAAGTTGGTGGCATCCAAGTCTGAGTTAAAGCCCACACAAGCTAGTGGCATGCAAGTCTAAGTCAAAGATTGAACAAGCTGGCGGCACTTGAATCAAAGCTTGCACAAGCTAGCAACATTCAAATCAAAGCCCACATGGGCTGGTGGCACCCAAGTTTAAGTCAAAGTCTACATAAGCTGGCAGCACCCGCATAAAAAATCCACATTACTCTGCACCTGCCAAAAAGGTCAAACCTTAAGAACCTAACACCCTAGTAGGAAGGGCAAACCCTACAAAATTCACTTAAACCTCTATTAAGATTGCTACCAATACACTGCACTTGTCACAGTAAAGTATTAATTATAATTTATTTCTTTGTAGGTGTTTTGGGGAGCATTATTCCATCCCAGATAAAATAGTGTTTATTTGTCTTTGCCCTGTTCTTGATTCTTAGCAACAGCAAGGAAGGGCAGCCGTAAGCACCTTATTTTTGTCGAGGCTAATTTTTTTAGCAACTTGGGGCATGAACGTGAAAGGAGGCGATGATTGCCGGGCGATATTTTGAGGAGGTCGAGAAGGCCTAGGGATCATATCAAAGATAAATACAAATATATGGCATTAAAGGACATAGTACAGGGTGTCAAGGGATAAAAGATATGAGAAAATTCATAATTTTGCTTAAATCTCCAACGATCCAAAATTTTGAAATATCCTCATATGTAATGATATAACATGTAAATGTATCGATACAAAAGCTCCTGTATCGATACTAGACCATGCCAAGACCAAAAAACATGTATTCTATAAAGAAATATATTGATAGATATCAACATGTATCGATACAATGAAGCATTGACTCGATACAATGGTTCATAGTATCGATACAATGATCCAGTGAACATTGTCTTCATACACTCAAGGTTTTTGGACCAAATGTATTGATACATGTATTGATACGTGCTGTAATGTATCAATACATACAGGCCATTCTCCATAGCTCAAGAATTTTTGACTCATCTACCATTGATCCAAAACTCAACTTTAACTCATTTCTTTGCATCAGAAAAGATCAAAACCCATATCAGATTATGAATTTGGACTTTTGAATTAATTAAAACATTTTTGAAGTCTAAATTAGATTAAAAAGTTCAATGTCACATGATTAACCTACTTCTTCTTAGTTTGTTGACCAAGACCACCATTAGCCATCGTATTTGCTAAAAAATCATTTTAGCATTTAAACTAGCCACCCAATGTCCATCACATTGGCAGTAAGTTGCTCCCTACAACCACTTGATAGCCATCAAGCTGATATCACTTTGTCCCCCATGAGAAATGACAAAAAACACCTCCACTTTGGCTCCAAAATGCTCGCATAAATAGACCACTTATATCTCAGCTGAGGAGAAGGGGAGATTCTAGCTTATTTTCAGCTTTCAAAACACATTCACACATCAAGAAAATCAAATCCTATAGCTCTTCACTTAGCACCCAAAAATAGCCTCAAAACACTCACTCTTAACCATTACATATTCTGAAAATCACCTCATCCATACTAAAACCAAAGCCTCATTGTTTCTCTCTTTTTCTTGCTTATTAACAGCAAGGAAAAGAGAGAAATTCAAGCGATCACTACTGCTCTAACAATTTAGCCAAAAATTGAAGTTTTGCTAGTATAACTTCCTACTTTATCACTTTAATTTTTTATTTTTCAGCATCTTCATCATTTTAGTGAGCTCTCCATGTTTTCATCACCTTTTTAGGATTCTCATGCATTATTATGGCTTTTGGATGTGGTAGTTTAGGATTTGGATTTCTTACTACCCATTTGGTGTGCAAAATACTCATTTCATCCTTATTCTCTTTTGACAGCTCTTGTTCAAGCATTTTATGCCATATCTATCGTAACGTGCCCTGGGGTAGGTCCTCGCGGATCTATTGGTGCGTACGACTTAAAATATTTTCTTGACTTGGAAATGTCTTTTTGATCGAGACTTTTTTTTGATGATGTGATGAGAATGAAAATATACAGACTCTCGACTTATGATATAGTGAAAGGGACCATAAGACAAATCGCTCATTTTATTGGTGTCGGATAACCATCATGAAATGGCCAATGCTTGGAGTCGCCACCGATCATTTAGGGCTAAGCATAATCGAATGCCTATTAAAACCTATGTTTTGAATTACAAAACTTAAAACATCGATCCCATGGTCTATGCAGTACAAAGATTCATCATTTGGTTCAGGAGTTACTTACGCATGATGAGGTATGAACCTTTTTGTGACACCCAAAATCGGTACCTTACTAGCTATATCTTATCTCAGTTTTGATTTTTTTGATCTTAACTTGTCATTATTTTGATATAACCCTTTTTAATGAATGATTCTTATAGAAATGCAAATCCAGGTTTTAATGAGAAAGATTTAATTTCATATACACCTCGAAGAGATGGGGAATATAGAGATTTTCAATAAAATGATCTCTAGATTTTACTTTGAAAATGGAATGTTCCACTTTGGGCATTGGAGAGATACCCATACAGAACATTACTTTTAATTTTATTTCAGATGTTTTGAAAGCATTAATGCATATAATCATCTCAAAGAAATCATGTTAGTAAGGCAACAAATGAAGTAACATAACATGGATCATTCAATGCAATGATAGAGAAAGGGATGCACTATTGGAATTTATCTCACAATTGGCATCGATTATCTGGGAATAATTGAATTGTTAATTTTCGAGATGCATTTAGGTTTCTTGATTGAACAAGGTTTGTTTGACACATTCATGAAAGTCCGAGAAGGAGAAAATTAACTGTAGTTGAAAGATAAGGTTGGAGTATCCTTTCGAAAAGGTAGGATTAGAGTATCCTCGTGGATGACAAATAATTTTGACAAAGGAGGATTTTTAAATCTTGACAATTTTGAAAAGCGAGGTTGGAGTGTCCCCTCGAAAGGTCAGGTTTGGAGTATCCCTTCAAAAATATGGGGTTGGAGTATCCCCAAAAGTGACACATCTAACACTCTTTAGGGAAGTTGAGTTGGAAAACTTAAGTTGACAAAACTTTATGATTTAGGAAATGTGTAAGCATTTCGAGAACTTTTGGCAAAAAAATTATTATGAATGAGGATGGTAAAGATGTAAAATGTGTTTGTGCCTTGATACGAGCCTATCGGAGGTCAAAGCATGTTCTCGAGCCTGATCAAGGTGATACGGAGACATTCGAATATTTAGAGACGAAACTTGGGAAAACAACTTAATTTTAACCATAACCAAAAACAAGGGACAACATCATGCTCTCTTGCTTCCCGAATGTATTCTAAATTGGTTTAAAGGATTTAAAGGGTGGACAAGATATTGGTAGAAAGCTAACTCGACGAGGGTGAATCTAAAAATATTTCCAATATCCCAAAAGTCATTTTCTGGGGGAATAAATTTTCAAATTTGGATCAATTTTGCTACTGGCAGAGCATACGAGAATTAAGGCATGTCAAAATTTGAAAAATCAGTTTGGAATCATTTGGTATTGGAAAATTCCAAATGATACCTTTTTGAAAAGGAAATTCCATGAATCTTTTATGAAAAATGTTTGAAAATTTGGAAAAATCATTTAGTGGGCCTGAACGACCCAACTAGAATACGTGTTCAGATTCTAATGGTTTTAGATAGTTTAGATTTAAAAAATCATAACTCTCTCATTCGGAATGATCTGAGGGTGAATAAGATATTTTAAAGATAATTCGACATGCTTTCAGAAAAAAATAAAAAAATTCATGAAAAATTTTAAAGTGATTTTTCAATTTGCTACAGTTGTGCTGCTAGCAGGGGATAAAGCAAAATAAGGGATATCTCTCAATTTTTTTTATGTTTTTAGGTCTAAACCCAAGCTATTGACGTTCAAATGTTTATGACTAAAGGGAAAGAGTGCCATAAATGCCGTGAACTCATTTGCACAACCTCAGAGTAATTTAGGATGATGAAACAACTTGTTGATCATACCACTCAAGGTTTTGACTCAAATAAAAGGCACAAACATTTAGGGAATATTGTAAGACCATTTTCATTTGAAAATCAGATGATTTGAGCTTGTTTAACCAAGATTCTAGATTTGAAAAACTTAATTTTACCCAAGATATTTTGCTAACTTTTAAGGAAAATGCTAAGTTCATGCTAATCCTCATTCGTTGAGGTTAACATGCTTGGCTTAGGGAATTTTCAAAAATCAATTTTTTGACAGCCATCAAACATGCATTTTGACAAGGAAAAGACAACAAACATACAAGGGGATGGCACATAACGTGAATGGGGATACTAACTTTACCAATTGTTTAAACAAAGAAAATGCAATGCATTGTGACAAGAAAATGTTATAGATGCTGAAAATGGCAATGATTCATGCAAGTTAATGTGTAAATGCACTTGAAATGTGTTAGGCTAATGATTCATACATGGATTAAGGATAACAAGATGCACGGACATGGCATAAAATGCATGAGCAAGAGCTATCAAAATAATAAGGATGAAATGAGGCATTTTGCACATCAAAGGGGCATTAAGGCATCCAAATCCTAAACTACCACAAGCAAAAGCCACAATAATGCATGAGAATCCTAAGAGGGTGATGGAAATATGGAGAGCTCACTAAACAATGAAGTGCTGAAAAACAAAAAATGGAAGTGATTGAGTAAGAAGTTATACTAATAAAACTTAAATTTTTTCCCAAATAGTTGGAGCAACAGAGATAGCTTGAATTTCCCTATTTTCCTTTATGTTAGTAAGCAAGAAAAAGAGAGAAATAATGAGGTTTTAGTTTTGGTATGGATGAGGGTGATTTTCACAACGTGTAGGGTTGAGAGTAAATGTTTTAGGCTTGTTTTTGAGTGCTGAGTGAAGAGCTATGGGATTTTGTTTTCTTGATGTGGGAATGTGTTTTGGAAGCTGAAAATAAGCTGGAATCTAACCTTTTTTAACTGAGATAGAAGTGGTCCATTTCTACCAGCATTTTGGAGCCAAATTAGAGGTGTTTTTGGCCATTTCTCAAGGGGGCAAAGTGATGTCAGCATGGTGGCTTTAGAGTGGCTGTAGGGAGCAACTTGTTGCCAATATGATGGGCATAGGGTGGTTGGTTTAAATGCTAAAATGATTTTCCAGAAAATAGGGTGGCTGATGGTGATCTTGGACAACAAACTAAAGAGTAGGGTGATCATGCGATATTGACCTTTTTTATCCAATTTAGACTTCCAAAAAATGTTTTCATTAATTCAAAAGTCTAAATTCGCAATATGATATGCATTTTAATATTTCCTAATGCAAAGAAACGAGTTAAAATCGAGTTTTGGATCAATGGTGGACGAGTTAAAAATGCTTGAACTGTGAAAATTGCCTGCATGTCGATTGCATAATGTATTGATACATTTGGTCCAAAAACCTTGATGGTATCGATACAATGACCATTGTATCGATACAATGATCATTGTATCGATACCATGAACCTTTGTATCAATACTATGTACCACTATATCGATACATGTTGATATGTATCGATACATTTCTTTATAGAATGCATGTTTTGGTCTTGGCATGGCCTAGTATCGATACATAAGGTCCTGTATCAATACAGAGGCTCATGTATTGATACATCTACATGTTGTATCGATACAAATAAGGACATTTCAAATTTTTGGATCATTGGAGCATTGTGTCGATACATGAGAACCATGTATCGATACATTCAAGTAAAACTGTGAATTTTCTCATATCTTTTGTCCCTAGACACCTTGAACTACGTCATTTGATGCCACATCTTTGCATTTACCTTTGATATGATCCCTAGGCCGTTGACATGATCATCACCCCCTCTCATATCCATGCTTCAGATTCTTAAAAAAAATGGCCCAGACAAAATAAGTTGTCTACAATATCCATGCATCTTGTTATGATTAGTCCATGACTCCTTAGCCTAACATATTTCAAGCATGTTTATATGTTAGCTATCATGAATCATTGTTATTTTCAGCATGCTTTACTTCATGAGATATGTGCAAAATATTTTTTTGGTAAGACCATTGGAAAAGTTTGCATCCCTATTCATGTTTTGTTCTATCCCCATATATGTTTATTGTCTTTTCCTTGTCAAAATGCATGTTTGATGGCTACCAAAAACTGATTTTCAAAACCTCCTTAAGCCAAGCATGTTAACCTCAACCAATGAGGATTAGCATGGACCTAGCATTTTCCTTAAAGTTAGCAAAAAAATTTTAGGGAAAATTAAGTTTTCCAAATTTGTAATCCTGATTAAACGAGCTGAAAACTTTTGATTTTCCAACGAAAATGGCCTTGCACTTGTTCCCTAAATGTTCGTGCCTTGTTTTGAGTCAAAACCTTGGATGGTATGATCAATGGGCTATTTCATCATCCCAAATTACTCTAAGGCTATGCAAATGAGTTCGCAATGCTCATACCACTCTTTCCCTTCAGGCATGGACGTTCGAATGTCAATGACTCGAGTTTAGACCCGTAAACATAGAAAAAATAAGAAATATCCTCAGCTTTGCTTTGTCCCCTGTTGGTAGCATCACTGTTACAAATTGAAAAATCACTTTAAAATCTCAAATGATTTTTCATGAATTTTATAATATTTTCTCTAAAATTGTGTCAAAATATCTTTAAAAGGAGGTTATGTTCACCCCTGGATCAGTCTGGATAAATGAGTTAAGATTTTCCAAACCTATGCTATCAGAATCCTTGAAGTTAATAAAGTGCATTCTAGTTGGGCCCTTTAGGCCCACTAAATGATTTTTCTAAATCCGTCCAACATTTTTCCTAAAATGTTCATGAAATTCTCTTTCTAGAAAGGTATTATCTGCAATTTTTTTTATACCAAACGAGTTCAAAATGATTTTTTGAATTTTGACACACCCTTTTCCTTGTATGCTCTGTCAGCAGCATAATTGACCCAAATTTGAAAATTTATTTCCTTGAAAAATGATTTTTTGGGATATTAGGAATATTTTTAGATTGACCCTCGTCAAGTTACCTTTCTAGCGGTATCTTGTCCATTCCCTAAAGCCTTCAAACCAATCCAAAATAAATTTGAAAAAGGGGATCGCACGATGTTATCCCCTATTCTTGGTCATGGTCAAAATTAAGTTGGCTTCTTAAATTTCATCTTGAGACATTCGAATATCACCATTATCACCCCGATCAGCCTCGAGAACATGCTTTGACCTCCCATAGGCTCGTATCAAGGCACGAACATATTTTACATCTTTACCATCCTCATTCACGACAATTTCTTTTGCCAAAAGTCGTCTAAATGCTCCCTCATTTTATAAGTCACAAAGTTTTGTCAACTTAATTATCTAACTTGATTCTCTAAAGTGTGTCAGATATGTTACTTTTAGGGATACTCTAACCTCGCTTTTCACAATTTTCAAGATTTAAAAATCTTACTTTGTGAAAATTATTTGTCATCCACGGGGATACTCCAACCCTGACCTTTTGAGGTGATACTCCAACCTCACTTTTCAAAATTATCAAGATTTAAAAAATCTTTCTTCGTCAAAATTATTTATCATCAATGAGGACACTCCAACCTTACCCTTTGGAGGGGATACTTCAACCCTATTTTTGAAAATTAACAAGATTTAAAAATCTTATTTTGTCAAAATTATTTGTCATCCATGAAGATACTCTAACCCCATCTTTCCAAGGGGATACTTTAACCCTATCTCTCAACTACATTTAAAATTTTCTTCTTCTCAAACTTCCATGAATGTGTCAAACAAACCTCGTTTAATCAAGAAATGTAGATGCATATAAAAATTATCTATTCGATTATTCCTAGATAATAGATGCTAATTGCGAGATAAATTCTAATAGTCCATCCCTTCTCTTTATCATTATATTGAATGGTCCATGTCATGTTACTTTGTTCGTTGCCTTACTAATGTGATTTCTTCATAATGATTATTTGCATGCATGTTTTCAAAACATTTCAAGTAAACTAAAGGTAATATTCCATGTGGGTATCTTTCTAGTGCCCAAAGTGAAATATTCTATTTTTCAAAGTCAAATCTAGAGGTCATTTTTATTGAAAATCTCTATATTCCTCATCTCTCCCGGCATGTATGAGAATAAATCTTTTCATCAAAGCTTGGATTTGCATTTTCAAGAAATTCATGCATTAAAATAGGGTTATATCGAAACAGTGATGAGTTAAGATCAAAAGAATTGAAACTAAGATAAGACAAACTAGTAAGGCATCGATTTTGGGCGTTGCGAAAAGGTTTGTGCCTTATCGTGCGTAACCAACTCCCAAACCCAAATGGTGAATCTTTGTACTACATAGACCATAGGATCGATGTTTCGAGTTTCATAACTCAAGACATAGGTTTTAATAGGCATCTGATCATGCCTAGCCCAAAATGATCGATGGCAACTCCAAGCGTTGGCTATTTCGTGATAGTCATCCGAAACTAATAAGATGAGAGATTCATCTTTTGGTCCCTTTCACTGTATCACAAGTCAATAATTCATACTTTCTCATTCTTATCACATCGCGAAGGAAAAGTCTTGGTTAAGAACACATTTCCAAGCCAAACAAATATTTTAAGTCGTATGCACCCATAGATCAGCGAGGATCCACCCCGAGGCACGTTGCGACAATTATTATGAGTATCTAAGTTTATCTCATTTCACGGATGAACTTTAATTATAAGGAAAATGGTGGAAAGAATAGCTTTTCTTGCAAATTCAAAGCATCAATATCATGTAATATCGTGTATCCCAATGTGGAGAACATGATTATAGTGCCCATAACATAAAAGAATAGAGATTATTACAAGAATCCAAGTTTGACTTATTTCACGAAAAAACATTAATTATAAGGAAAATGGTGGAAAAAAAAGCTTTCCTTGCAAATCCAAAGCATCAATATCGTGTATACCAACGTGGAAAACATGTGGTAGTGCCCAATCACAAAATAAATAGACATTATTGCTAGATTCCAAGTTTGTCTTATTTCATAGATGAACTTCGATTATAAGGAAAATGGTGGAGGGAAAAGTTTTTCTTGCAAGTCCAAAGCATCAATATCGTGTATCCCAATGTGATGAACATGGTGGTAGTGCCCAATCAAAAAAGAAATGGACATTATTATGAGATTCCAAGTTTGTCTAATTTAATGGATAAACTTTGATTATAAAGAAAATGGTGGAAAGAAAAGTTTTTCTTGAAAGTCCAAAGCATCAATATCGTGTATACCAATGTGGAGAACATAGTGGCAGTGCCCAATCACAAAATAAATAGACATTATTATGTGATTTCAAGTTTGTCTCATTTCACAGGTAAACTTTGATTATAAGGAAAATGGTGGAAAGAAAAGATTTTCTTGCAAGTCCAAAGCATCAATATTGTGTATCCCAATGCGGAGAACATGGTGGTAGTGCGCAATCACAAAAAAAAAATGGACATTGTTATGAGATTTCAAGTTTGTCTCATTTCATGGATGAACTCTGATTATAAGGAAAATGGTGGAAAGAAAACTTTTTCTTGCAAGTCCAAAGCATCAACATTGTGTGATTGTAGTGCCCAATGACAAAATGAATGAAGATTATCATGAGTATCCAAGTTTGCCTCATTTCATGGATGAACTTCGATTATAAGGAAAATGGTAGAAAGAAAAGCTTTTCTTGCAAATCCAAATCATTAATATTATGTATCCCAATGCGGGGAACATGATTGTAGTGCCCAGTCATAAAAAGAGTAGAGATTTCAACGAGAATCCAAGTTTGGCTTATTTGATGGACAAACTTTGATTATAAGGAAAATAGTGGAAATAAAACCTTTTATTGCCAAACCAAAGCATCAACATCATGCATCCCAATGAGGAGAACATGATTATAGTGCCCAATCACAAAAGGAATGTTTGTCCTATTTCACGGATAAACTTCGATTGAAGGAAAATGGTGGAAAGAAAAGCTTTTCTTGCAAATCCAAAGCATCAATATCGTGTATCCCAATGTGGAGAACATGATTGTAGTGCCTATCACAAAAAGAATGGAGATTATTCGAAGAATCCAAGTTTGACTCATTTCATGAATAAACATTAATTAGAAGAAAAATGGTGGAAAGAGAAGCTTTTCTTGCAAATCCAAAAGCATCAATATCATGTATCCTAATGTGGAGAACATTACTGTAGTGCCCATAACAAAAAGAATGGAGATTATTACAAGTATCTGAGTCTGTCTTATTTCATAGAAGAACTTTGATTATAAGGAAAATGGTGAAAAGAAAAGCTTTTCTTTTAAGCCCAAAGCATCAATATCGTGTATGCTAATATGGAGAACATGATTGTAGTGTGCAATCACAAAATGAATGAAGATTACTATAAGTATCCAAGTTTGTCTCATTTCACAGATGAACGTTGATTCTAAGGAAAATGGTAGAAAGAAAAGCTTTTCTTGCAAATCCAAAGCATCAATATCATGTACCATAATATGGAGAACATGATCGTAGTGCCCATAACAAAAAGAATGGAGATTATTACAAGAATCCAAATTTGACTCATTTCATAAATGAACCTTAATTAGAAGGAAAATGGTGGAAAGAAAAGCTTTTCTTACAAATCCAAAGCATCAATATCATGTATCCTAATATGGAGAACATTATTGTAGTGCCCATAACAAAAAGAATATAGATTATAATAAGTACCTTAGTTTGACACATTTCACGGATAGACTTTAATTATGATGATATTGTTGGAAAGAAAAGCTTTTCTTGACAAATCAAAGCATCAATATCATGTATCCCAATATGGAGAACATGATTGTAGTGCCTATCACAAAAAGAATGGAGATTATTATGAGAATCCAAGTTTGATTCATTTCATGAATGAACGTTAATTAGAAGGAAAATGGTGGAAAGATAAGCTTTTCTTGCAAATCTAAAAGCATCAATATCATGTATCCTAATATGGAGAACATTATTGTAGTGCCCATAACAAAAAGAATGGAGATTATTACAAGCATCTGAGTCTATCTTATTTCATAGAAGAACTTTGATTATAAGGAAAATGGTGGAAAGAAAAGCTTTTCTTTTAAGCCCAAAGCATCTATATCGTGTATGGTAACATGGAGAACATGATTGTAGTGCCCAATCACAAAATGAATGGAGATTACTATAAGTATCCAAGTTCGTCTCATTTCATAGATGAACTATGATTCTAAGGAAAATGGTAGAAAGAAAAGCTTTTCTTGCAAATCCAAAGCATCAATATCGTGTACCCCAATATGGAGAACATGATCGTAGTGCCTACAACAAAAAGAATAGGGATTATTATGAGAATCCAAGTTTGACTCATTTCATGAATGAACCTTAATTAGAAGGACAATGGTGGAAAGAAAAGCATTTCTTGCAAATCCAAAGCATCAATATCATTTATCTTAATGTGGAGAACATTATTGTAGTGCCCATAACAAAAAGAATGGAGATTATAATAAGTATCTAAGTTTGACACATTTCATGGATAGACTTTAATTATGAGGACATTGTTGGAAAGAAAAGCTTTTCTTGACAAATCAAAGCATCAATATCGTGTATCCCAATGAGGTGAACATAATTGTAGTGCCCAATAACAAAAAAATGGAGATTATTACATGTATCTAAGTTTCTCTTATTTCACACATGAAATTTGATTGTAAGGAAAATGATAGAAAGAAAAGCTTTTCTCGCAAATCCAGAAAATCAATATCATGTATATGAATGTGGAGAACATGGTTGTAGTGCCCAATCGCAAAAAAATGGAGATTATTATGAGATTCTACATTTGTATCATTCCATGGATCAACTTTGATTATAAAGGAAATGGTGGAAAAAAAAGCATTTCTTGCAAATTCAAAGCATTAATATCATGTACTCTGATGCAAGGAACATGATTGTAGTACCCAATCATAAAAAGAATGGAGATTACTATAAGAGTCAAAGTTTGACTTATCTGATAGATAAACTTTGATTATAAAGAAAATGGTGGAAATAAAACCTTTTCTTCCCAAACTAAAGCATCAATATCGTGCATCCCAATGAGGAAAACATGATTGTGTGCCAAATCATGAAAGAAAGGAGAGAATTAGGAGTATCCATGTTTGTCTTATTTCAAGGATAAACTTTGATTATATGGACAATGGTGGAAACAAAAGCCTTTCTTGCAAATCCAAAGCATCAATATCGTGTATCCCAGTGTGGAGAACATGATTGTAGGTGCCCAATCACAAAATGTATGGAGATTATTATGAGTATCCAAGTTTGCCTCATTTCACGGATGAACATTGATTATAAGAAAAATGGTGGAAAGAAAAACATTTCTTGCAAATCCAAAGCATCAATATCATGTATCCCAAAGCAAAGAACACGATTGTAGTGACCATAACCAAGGGAATGGAGATTATTAACAGTATCAGAGTTTAACTCATTTCATGAATAAACATTAGTTATAAGGAAAATGATGGAAAGAAAAGCTTTTCCTGCAAATCCAATGCATCAATATCGTGTATCATAGTGAGGAGAACATGATTGTAATACCCATAACAAAAAGAATAGAGATTATTACAAGTATCCAAGTTTGTCTCATTTCGTGGAAAAACTTTGATTACAAGGAAAATGGTGGAAAGAAAAGCTTTTCTTGCAAGTCCAAAGCATCAATATCGTGTATCCTAATATGGAGAATATGATTGTAGTGCATAATCATAAAATGAATGGAGATTATTATGAGTATACAAGTTTGCCTCCTTTCATGGATGAACTTTGATTATAAGGAAAATGGTGGAAAAAGAAGCTTTTCTCGTAAATCTAAAGCATCAATATCATCTATCCTAATATGAAAAACATGATTGTAGTCCCCATAACAAAAAGAATAGGGATTATTATGAGAACCAAGTTTGACTCATTTCAATAGATGAACATTAATTATAAGGAAAATGGTGAAAAGAAAAGCTTTTCTTGCAAATCCAAAGCATTAATATCGTGTATCGTAATATGGAGAACATTATTGTAGTGGCCCTAACCAAAAAAATGGAGATTATAATGAGTATCCAAGTTTGTCTCATTTCATGGATGAACTTTAATTATGATGATAATGTTGGAAAGAAAAGCTTTTCTTGCCAAATCAAAGCATCAATGTCGCGCATCCCAATGAGGTGAACATGATTGCAGTGCCAATAACAGAAAGAATGGAGATTATTATGCGTATCCATGTTTGTCTAATTTTATGGATAAACTTTGATTATAAGGAAAATGGTGGAAACAGAAGCTTTTCCTATAAATCCAAAGCATCAATATCGTGTCTCCCAACATGGAGAACATGATTGTAGTGCCCAATCACAAAATGAATGTAGATTATTATAAGTATCCAATTTTGCCTCCTTTCACGGATGAACTTTGATTATAAGCAAAATGGTGAAAAGAAAAGCTTTTCTTGCAAATCCAAAGCATCAATATCGTGTATCCCAAAGCAGAGAACATGATTGTAGTGCCCATAACAAAAGGAACAGAGATTTTTTAACAGTATTCGAATTAACTCAATTCATGGATGAACATTAGCTATAAGGAAAATGATGGAAAGAAAAGCTTTTCCTGCAAATCCAACGCATCAATATCGTGTATCCTAGTGAGGAGAACATGATTGTAGTGCCCATAACAAAAAGAATGGCGATTCTTACGAGGATCCAAGTTTGTCTCATTTAATGGAAGAACTTTGATTACAAGGAAAATGGTGGAAAGAAAAGCTTTTCTTGCAAGTTCAAAGCATCAATATCGCGTATCCAATATGGAGAACATGATTGTAGTGCCTAATCACAAAATGAATGGAGATTATTCTGAGTATCCAAGTTTGCCTCTTTTCATGGATGAATTTTGAGTATAAGGAAAATGGTGGAAAGAAAAGCTTTTCTTGTAAATCTAAAGCATCAATAATGTGTATCCCAATATGGAGAACATTATTGTAGTCCCCATAACGAAAGGAATGAGGACTGTTACGATTACCAAGTTTAACTCATTTCATGAATGAACATTAATTATAAGGAAAATGGTGGAAAGAAAAGCTTTTCTTGCAAATCCAAAGCATCAATATCATGTATCCTAATGTGGAGAAAATTATTGTAGTGCCCATAAAAAAAAAAGAATGAGGATTATTACGAGAATCTAAGTTTGACTTATTTCATATAAGAACACTAATTATAAGAAAAATGGTGGAAAGAAAAGCTTTTCTTGCAAATCTAAAGCATGAATATCATGTATCCTAATGTGGAGAACATGATTGTAGTTCCCATAACGAAAAGAATGGGGATTATTATGAGAACCAAGTTTAAGTTATTTCATGGATGAACATTAATTATATGGAAAATGGTGGAAAGAAAAGCTTTTCTTGCAAATCCAAAGCATCAATATCATGTATCCTAATGTGAAGAACATTATTGTAGTGCCCATAAAAAAAGAATGGAGATTATTACGAAAATCTAAGTTTGACCCATTTCACATATGAACATTAATTATGAGGAAAATGGTGGAAAAAAAAAGCTTTTCTTACAAACCCAAAGCATCAATATCATGTATCCCAATAAGGAGACATGATTATAGTACCCATAACAAAAAAACTAGAGATTACTAGTCGTATCCAAGTTTGTATTATTTCATGGAAAAACTTTGATTATAAGGAAAATAGTGGAAAGAAAAGCTTTTCTTGCGAGTCCAAAGCATCAATATCATGTAACCCAATGTGGAGCACATGATTGTAGTGCCCAATCGCAAAATGAATGAAGATTATTACGAGATTCCAAGTTTGTATCATTTCATGGATCAACTTTGATTATAAGGAAACAAAAAGGTTTTCTTGCCAATCCAAAGCATCAATATTCTGTATCCCAATGTGGAGAACATGATTGTAGTGCCCTCGAAAAAAGAATAGAGATTATTACGAGAATCCAAGTTTGACTCGTTTCATGGATAAATATTAATTATAAGGAAAATGGTGGAAAGAAAAGCTTTTCTTGCAAATCCAAAGCATCAATATCGTTTATCCTAATTTGCATAACATTATTGTAGCATCCATAACAAAAAGAATGGAGATTATAATAAGCACCAAGTTTGTCTCATTTCATATATAAACTTCAATTATGGGGATAATGTTGGAAAAAAAACTTTTCTTGACAAATCAAAGCATCAATATCGTGTGTCCCAATGAGGTGAACATAATTGTAGTGCCCAATAACAAAAAGAATGAAGATTATTACAAGAATCCAAGTTTGACTGATTTCATGAATGAACATTAATTATAAGGAAAATGGTGGAAAAAAAAGCTTTTCTTGCAAATCCAAAGCATCAATATCGTCTACCCTAATGTGGGAAACATTATTGTAGTGCCTATAATAAAAAGAATAGAGATTATAATGAGTATCCAAGTTTGTCTCATTTCACAGATGAACTTTAATTATGAGAATAATGTTGGAAAAAAAAGCTTTTCTTACTAAATCAAAGCATCAATATCGTGTATCCCAATGAGGTGAACATGATTGCAGTGCCCAATAACAAAAAGAATAGAGATTATCATGTGTATCCAAGTTTGTCTTATTTCATGGATGAAATTTGATTATAAGGAAAATGATGGAAAGAAAAGCTTTTCCCGCAAATCCAAAGAATCAATATTGTGTATACCAATGTGGAGAACATGGCTGTAGTGCCCAATCACAAAAAAATGGAGATTATTATGAGATTCCAAGTTTGTATTATTTCATGGATCAACTTTGATTATAAAAGAAATAGTGGAAAGAAAAGATTTTTTTCAAGCCAAAGCATCAGTATCATGTATCCCATTGCGGAGAACATGATTGCAGTGCCCAATCGCAAAGTGAATATAGATTATTATGAGTATCCAAGTTTGTCTTATTTCATAGATGAACTTTAATTATAAGGAAAATGGTGGAGAGAAAAGCTTTTCTTGCAAATCCAAAGCATCAATATTGTGTAGCCCAATGTGGCAAACATGATTGCAATGCCTATAACTAAAAGAATGGAGATTATTACGAGAATCCTAGTTTAACTCACTTCACGGATGAACAATAATTATAGGAAAAACAGTGGAAAGAAAAGCTTTTCTTACAAATCCAAAGTATCAATATCATGTATCCTAATATGGAGAATATTATTGTAGTGACCATAACAAAAGGAATGGAGATTATAATAAGCATCCAAGTTTGTCTCATTTCATGGATGAACCTTAATTATAAGGATAATGGTGAAAAGAAAACTTTTCTTGCCAAATCAAAGCATTAATATCATGCATCCCAATGAGGTGAACATGATTGTAGTGCCTAATAGCAAAAAGAATAGAGATTATTACATGTATCCAAGTTTGTCTCATTTCACAGATAAACTTTCATTATAAGGAAAATCATGGAAAGAAAGCTTTTCTTGCAAATCCAAAGCATCAATATCATGTATCCCAATGTGGAGAACATGATTATAGTGCCCAACCACAAAAAAAAAAGGAGATTATTACGAGATACCAAGTTTGTCTCACTTCATGGATGAACTTTTTTTATAAGGAAAATGTGGGAAGAAAAGTTTTTCTTGCAAGTTCGAAGCATCAAAGTTTGTAGTGCCCAATCACAAAAAGAATGGAGATTATTAGGAGTATCCAAGTTTGTCCCATTTCACGGATGAACTTTGATTATAAGGAAAATGATGAAAAGAAAAGCTTTTCTCGCAAATCCAAAGAATCAATATCGTTATACCAATGTGGAGAACATGGTTGTAGTGCCCAATCACCAAAAAAATGAAGATTATTACGAGATTCCAAGTTTGTGTCATTTCATGGATCGACTTTGATTATAAAGGAAATGGTGGAAAGAAAAGCTTTTATTGCAAATCCAAAGCATCAAAATCATGTATCTTGATATAGGGAACATGATTATTATGTCCAATCCGAAAATGAATAGGGATTACTGCAAGAATCCATATTTGATTCATTTGATGGATAAACTTTGATTATAAGGAAAATGGCAGAAATAAAACCTTTTCTTGCCAAACCAAAGCATCAACATTGCGTATCCTAAAGATGAGAACATGTTTGTAGTGCCCAACCATAAAAAGAATGGAGATTATTGGAGTATCCAAGTTTGTCTCATATTATGGATAAGCTCTAATTATACAGAAAATGGTGGAAAGAAAAGCTTTTCTTGCTAATCCAAAGCATCAATATCCTATATCCCAATATGGAGAACATGATTGTAGAGCCTATAACAAAAGAATGGAGATTATTATGAGAATCTAAGCTTGACTCATTTCACAATGAATATTAATTATAAGGAAAATGGTGCAAAGGAAAGCTTTTTTTGCAAATCAAAAGCGTCAATATCGTGTATCTTAATGTGGAAAACATTACTCTAGTGCCCATAACAAAAAGAATGGAGATTATAATAAGTATCCAAGTTTGTCTCATTTCACGGATGAACTTTAATTATAAAGATTATGTTGGAAAGAAAAGCTTTTCTTGCTGAATCAAAGCATCAATATCAGACATCCTAATATGGAGAACATGATTTTGGCACCCATAACAAAAAGATTGCAGATTATTATGAGTATCCAAGTTCGTCTCATTTCTCAGATGAACTTTGATATAAGGAAAATGTTGGAAAGAAAAGCTTTTCTTGCAAATCCAAAGCATCAATATTGTGTATCCCAATGTGGCAAACATGATTTTTGTGTCCATAACAAAAAAAATGCAGATTATTACGAGAATCCAAGTTTGACTCATTTCATGAATGAACATTAATTATGAGAATAATGTTGGAAAGAAAAGCTTTTATTGTCTAATCAAAGCATCAATATCGTGTATCCCAATGAGGTTAACATGATTGTAGTGCCCAATAACAAAAAGAACAGAGATTATTATGTGTATCCAAGTTTGGGTCATTTCAAGAAAGAAATTTGATTATAAGGAAAATGATGGAAACAAAAGCTTTTCTCGTAAATCCCAAGAATCAATATCATTGTATACCAATGTGGAGAACATGGTTGTAGTGCCCAATCACAAAAAAAAAAAAGATTATTACGAGATTCCAAGTTTGTATATTATAAGAAAAATAATGGAAAGAAAAGATTTTCTCACAAATCCAAAGAATCAATATCGTGTATGCCAATGTGGAGAGCATGGTTGTAGTGCCCAATCACAAAACAAAAATGGAGATTAATATGAGATTCTAAGTTTGTACATTTCATGGATCAATTTTGATAATAAACGAAATGGTGGAAAGAAAAGCTTTTCTTGCAAATCCAAAGCATCAATATCATGTATCCCGATGTGGGAAACATGATTGTTGTGTCCAATCCTAAAAGGAATGGGGATTACTATAAGAATCCAAGTTTGATTCATTTGATGTACAAACTTTGATTATAAGGAGAATGGTGGAAATAAAACCTTTTTCTTGCCAAACCAAAGCATTAACATTGCGTATCCAGAGAAGAGAACATGATTGTAGTGCCCAAACACAAAAACAATGGAGATTATTAGGAGTATCAAAGTTTGTCTCATTTTACAGATAAACTTTTATTATAAGGAAAATGGTGAAAAGAAAAGCTTTTCTTACAAATTAAAATCACCAATATCCTATACCCTAATATGGAGAACATGATTGTAGTGCCCATCACAAAAATAATAGAGATTATTGCGAGAATCCAAGTTTGACTCATTTCATGGATGAACATTAATTGTAAAGAAAATGATGGAATGAAAAGCTTTGCTTGCAAATCCAAACATTGATATCGTGCATCCTAATATGGAGAACATGATTGTAGAGCATAGAACAAAAGAATGAAGATTATTACGAGAATCCAAGTTTGACTCATTTCACGGATGAATATTAATTATAAGAAAAATGGTGCAAAGAAAATCTTTTCTTTCAAATCAAAAGCATCAATATCATGTATCCTAATGTGGAGAACATTACTATAGTGCCCATAACAAAAAGAATGGAGATTATAATGAGTATCCAAGTTTGTCTTATTACACGGATGAACTTTAATTATAAAGATCATGTTGGAAAGAAAAGCTTTTCTTGCCAATTCAAAGCATCAATATTGGGCATCCTAATATGGCAAACATGATTATAGTGCCATAACAAAATGAATGGAGATTATTACGAGAATCCATGTTTGACTCAGTTCATGAATGACATTAATTATAAGTAAAATAGTGGAACAAAAAGCTTTTCTTGCAAATCCAAAGCATTAATATCGTGTATCCTAATATGGAGAACATTATTGTAGTGCCCATAACAAAAAGAATGGAGAGTATAATGAGTATTCAAGTTTGTGTCATTTCACGAATGAACTTTAATTATGAGAATAATGTTGGAAAGAAAAGCTTTTCTTGCCTAATCAAAGCATCAATATCATGTATCCCAAGGAGGTGAACATGATGGCAGAGCCCAATAACAAAAAGAATGGAGATTATTACTTGTATCCAAGTTGGTCTCATTTCACAAATAAAATTTGATTATAAGGAAAATGATAGAAAGAAAAGCTTTTCCCACAAATCCAAAGAATCAATATCATTGTATACCAATGTGGAGAACATAGTTGTAGTGCCCAATCATAAAAAAAAAAGAGATTATTATGAAATTCCAAGTTTATATCATTTCATGGATCAACTTTGATTATAAAGGAAATGGTAAAATAAAAGCTTTTCTTGTAAGTCCAAAGCATCAATATCATGTATCCCAATGTGAGGAACATGACTGTAGTGCCCCATCCTAAAAACAATGGAGATTACTACAAGAATCCAAGTTTGACTCATCTAATGCAAAAACTTTGATTATAAGGAAAGTAATGGAAATAAAACCTTTTCTCGCCAAACCAAAGCATCAATAACTTGTATCCCAGTGAGGAGAACATGATTGTAGTGCCCAATCACACAAAGAATGGAGATTATTAGGAGTATCTAAGTTTGTCTCATTTCATGGATAAACTTTGATTGTAAGGAAAATGGTGGAAATAAAAGCTTTTCCTGTAAATCCAAAGCATGAACATTGTGTATCCTAAAGTAGAGAACATGATTGTTGTGCCCATCATGAAAAAAATTAGGATTATTACGAGAATCCAAGTTTGACACATTTCCCGAATGAACATTAACTATAAGGAAAATGGCAGAATGAAAACCTTTTCTTGCAAATCCAAAGCATCGATATCTTGTATCCCATTGTGGAGAACATGATTGCAGTGTCCATAACAAAAACAATGGAGATATTTATGAGAATCTGAGTTTGACTCATTTCATGGAAGAACATTAATTATAAGGAAAATGGTAGAAAGAAAAGCTTTTCTTGCAAATCCAAAGCATCAATATTGTGTATCCTAGCGAGGAGAACATGATTGTAGTGCCCATAATAAAAAAAAATGAAGATTATTACAAATATCCAAGTTTGACCCATTTCATGGAAAAACTTTGGTTAAAAGGAAAATGGCAGAAAGAAAAGCTTTTCTTGCAAGTCAAGACCATCAATATCATGTATCCTAATGTGGAGAACATGATTGTAGTGCCCAATCACTAAACGGTTAGAGATTATTATGAGTATTTATGCTTGCCTCCTTTCACGGATGAACTTTGATTATAAGGAAAATGGTGGAAAGAAAAGCTTTTCTTGCAAATCCAAAGCATTAATATCATGTATCCTAATGTGGAGAACATGATTGTAGTGCCCATAACAAAAAGAATGGAGATTATTATGAGAATGCAAGTTTGACTCATTTCATGAATGAACATTAATTATAAGGAAAATGGTGGAAAGAATAGCTTTTCTTGCAAATCCAAAGCATTAATATCGTGTATCCTAATATGGAGAACAATATTATAGTGCCCATAACAAAAAGAATAGAGATTATAATGAGTATCCAGGTTTCTCTCATTTCACAGATGAACTTTAATTATGAGAATAATATTGGAAAGAAAAGGTGTTCTTGCCAAATCAAAGCATCAATATCGTGTATCCCAATTAGGTGAACATGATTGTAGTGCCCAATAACAAAAAGAATGGAGATTATTACGTGTATCCATGTTTATCTTATTTCACAGATGAAATTTGATTATAAGGAAAATGATGGAAAGAAAAACTTTTCTCGTAAATCCAAAGAATGAATATCATTGTATACCAATGTGGAGAGCATGGTTGTAGTGCCCAATCACAAAAAAAATGAAGACTACTATAAGATTCCAAGTTTGAATCACTTCATGGATCAACTTTGATTATAAAGAAAATTGTGGAAAGAAAAGCTTTTCTTGCAAATCCAAGGAATCAACATCATGTATCTCGATGCAAGGAACATGACTGTATCACCCAATCATAAAAAGAATGGAGATTACTACGAGAATCCAAGTTTGACTCATCTGATGGACAAACCTTGATTATAAGGAAAATGGTGGAAATAAAACCTTTTCTTGCCAAACCAAAGCATCAATATCATGTATCCCAATGAGGAGAACATGATTACAGTTCCTAATCACAAAAATAATGGAGATTATAAAGAGTATCTAGGTTTGTCTCATTTTGCAGATAAACTTTGATTATAAGGAAAATGTTGAGAACAAAAGCTTTTCTTACAAATCCAAAGCATCGGTACCATGTATCCCAATGTGGAGAACATAATTGTAGTGCCCATCACAAAAAGAATGGAGATTATTTTAAGAATCCAAGTTTGACTCATTTCATGGATGAACATTAATTAGAAGGAAAATGGTGAAAAGAAAACCTTTTCTTGCAAATCTAAAGTATCAATACCATGCATCCTAGTGAGGAGAACATGATTGTTATGCCCATAACAAGAAGAATGGAGATTATTACAAGTATCCAACTTTGCCTCATTTCATGGAAGAACTTAGATTATAAGGAAACTGGTGGAAAGAAAGCTTTTCTTGCAAGTCCAAAGCATCAATACCGTGTATCCCAATATGGAGAACATGATTGTGTGCCTAATCACAAAATGAATGGAGATTATTATGAGTATCCAAGTTTGCCTCCTTTCATGGATGAACCTCGACTATAAGGAAAATAGCAGGAAGATAAGTTTTTCTTGCAAATCCAAAGCATAAGTATCATGTATCCCAATGTGGAAAACATGATTGTAGTGCCCATAACAAAAAAAATGAAGATTATTATGAGTATCCAAGTTTGACTACTTTCATGGATGAACATTAATTATAAGGAAAATGGTAGAAAGAAAAGCTTTTCTTACAAATCCAAAGCATCAATATTGTGTGTCCTAGTGAGGAGACATGACTGTAATGCCCATAACAAAAGGAATGGAGATTGTTACAAGTATCCAAGTTTGTCTCATTTCATGGATGAACATTAATTATAAGGAAAATAGTGGAAAGAAATGTTTTTCTTGCAAATGCAAAGCATCAATATTGTGTTTCCTAATGTGCAGAACAATATTGTAGTGCCCATAACAAAAAAATGGAGATTATAATGAGTATCCAAGTTTGTCTCATTTGATGGATGAACTTTAATTATGAGGAGATTATTGGAAAAAAAAGCTTTTCTTGCAAAATCAAAGCATCAATATCATGTATCCCATTGAGGTGAACATAATTGTAGTGCCCAATAACAAAAAGAACGAAGATTGTTATGTGTATCCAAGTTTGTCTCATTTCACAGATGAAATTTTATTGTAAGGAAAATAATGAAAAGAAAAGCTTTTCTTGCAAATCGAAAGAATGAATATCGTGTATACCAATGTGGAGAACGTGGTTGTAGTGCCTAATCACAAAAAAAAAAATGGAGATTGTTATGAGATTCCAAGTTTGTATCATTTCATGGATCAATTTTGATTATAAAGGAAAATGGTGGAAGAAAAAACTTTTCTTACAAATCCAAAGCTTCAATATCGTGTATCCTAATGTGCAGAACGTTATTACAGTGCCCATAACAAAAAATAATGGAGATTATATGGAGTATCCAAGTTTGTCTCATTTCACATATGAACTTTAATTATGAGGATAATGTTGGAAAGAAAAGTTTTTTTTGCCAAATCAAAGCATCAATATCATGTATCCCAATGAGGTGAACATGATTGTAGTGCCCAGTAACAAAATGAATGGAGATTATTACGTGTATCCAAGTTTGTCTGATTTCATGGATGAAATTTGATTATAAGGAAAATGATGTAAAGAAAAGCTTTTCTTGCAAATCCAAAGCATCAATATTATGTATCCTAATTTGGAGAACATTATTGTAGTGCCTATAACAAAAAGAATGGAGATTATAATAAGTATCCAAGTTTGTCTCATTTCATGGATGAACTTTAATTATGAGGATAATGTTGGAAAGAAAAGCTTTTCTTACCAAATCAAAGCATCAATATCGTGTATCCCAATGAGATGAACATAATTGTAGTGCCCAATAACAAAAAGAACGAAGATTATTATATGTATCCAAGTTTGTCTCATTTCACAGATGAAATTTTATTATAAGGAAAATGATGAAAAGAAAAGCTTTTCTTGCAAATCGAAAGAATGAATATCGTGTATACCAATGTGGAGAACATGGTTGTAGTGCCCAATCATAAAAAAAATGGAGATTATTATGAGATTCCAAGTTTGTATCATTTCATGGATCAATTTTCATTATAAAGGAAATGGTGGAAAAAAATCTTTTCTTGCAAATCCAAAGAATCAATGTCATGTATCCCGCTGCAAGGAACATGATTGTAGTGCCCAATCATAAAAAGAATGGAGATTACTATAAGAGTCCAAGTTTGACTCATCTAATGGACAAACTTTGATTATAAGAAAAATAGTGGAAATAACCTTTTCTTGCCAAACCAAAGCATCAATATCATGTATCCTAATGAGAAGAACATGATTTTAGTGCCCAATCAAAAAAAAAAAAACAAAGATTATTAAGAGTATCCAAGTTTGTCTCATTTCACGGATAAACTTTAACTATAAGCAAAATGGTGGAAACAAAAGCTTCTCTTGCAAATCTAAAGCATCAACATCATGTATCTCAATGTGGAGAATATGATTGTTGTGCCCATCAGAAAAAAGAATTAAGATTATTACGAGAATCCAAGTTTGACTCATTTTGTAGATAAACATTAATTAAAAGGAAAATGGCAGAATGAAAAGCTTTTCTTACAAATCCCAAGCATCGATATCTTGTATCCCAATGTGAAGAACATGATTGTAGTGCCTATAACGAAAAGAATGGTGATTATTACGAGAATCCAAGTTTGACTTATTTCACGGATGAACATTAATTATAAGGAAAATGGTGGAAAGAAAAGCTTTTCTTGCAAATCCAAAGCACCAATATCGTGTATCGAAGTGAAGAGAACATGATTGTAGTGCCCATAACAAAAAGAATAAAAATTATTACAAGTATCCAAGTTTGTCTCATTTCATGGAAGAACATTGATTATAAAGAAAATGGTGGAAAGAAAAACTTTTCTTACAAATCTAAAGTTTCAATATCGTGTATCCTAATGTGCAAAACATTATTGTAGTGCATATAACAAAAAAAATGGAGATTATAATGAGTATCCAAGTTTGTCTTATTTCATATATGAACTTTAATTATGAGGATAATGTTGGAAAGAAAAGCTTTTCTTGCCAAATCAAAGCAGCAATATCATGCATCCCAATGAGGTGAACATGATTGTAGTGCCTAATAACAAAATGAATGGAGATTATTACGTGTATCCAAGTTTGTTTAACTTCATGGATGAAATTTGATAATAAGGAAAATGATGTAAAGAAAAGCTTTTCTTGCAAATCTAAAGCATCAATATTGTGTATCCTAATGTGAAGAACATTATTATAGTGCCCATAACAAAAAGAATGGAGATTATAATGAGTATCCAAGTTTTTCTCATTTCACGGATGAACTTTAATTATGAGGATAATGTTGGAAAGAAAAGCTTTTCCTGCCAAATTAAAGCATCAATATCGTATATCCCAACGAGGTGAACATGACTGTAGTGCCCAATAACAAAAAGACTCATTTCACAGATAAAATTTTATTACAAGGAAAATGATGGAAAGAAAAGGTTTTCTCACAAATCCAAAGAATAAATATCGTGTATACCAATACGGAGAACATGATTGTAATGCCCAATCACAAAAAAATGGAGATTATTACTAGATTCCAAGTTTGTATCTTTACATGGATCAACTTTGATTATAAAGGAAATGGTGGAAAGAAAAGCTTTTCTTACGAAACCAAAGCATCAATATCATCTATGCTGATGCGAGGAACATGATTGTAGTGCCCAATCATAAAAAGAATAGTGATTACTATGAGAATCCAAGTTTGACTCATCTAATGGACAAACTTTGATTATAAGGAAAATAGTGGAAATAAAACTTTTTCTTGCCAAACCAAAGCATCAATATCGTGTATCCCAATAAGGATAATATGATTCTAGTGCCCATCACAAAAAGAATGGAGATTATTATGAGTATCCAAGTTTGTCTTATATCACGGATAAACTTTAATAATAAGGAAAATGGTGGAAACAAAAGCTTTTCTTGCCGAATCAAAGCATTAATATCATGTATCCCAAGGAGGTGAACATCATTGTAGTGCCCAACAACAAAAAGAATGCAGATTATTATGAGTATCCAACTTTGTTTCATTTCGTGGATAAACTTTGATTATGAGGAAAAGGGTGGAAAAAAAAGCTCTTCTTACAAATCCAAAGCATCATTATCTTGTATCCTAATGTGAAGAACATGATTGGAGTGCCCAGTCGCATAAAGAATAGAGATTATTACAAGAATCCAAGTTTGGCTTATTTGATGGATAAACCTTTATTATAAGGAAAATGGTGGAAAGAAAACCTTTTCTTGCCAAACTAAAGCATCAATATTGTGTATCCCAATGTGGAGAACATGATTATAGTGCCCAATCACAAAAAATAATAGAGATGATTTTGAGTATTAAAGTTTGTTTTATTTCACTGATGAACTTTGATTACAAGGAAAATGGTGGAAAGAAAAGCTTTTCTTGCAAATCCAAAGCATTAATATCGTGTATCCTAATTTGGAGAACATGGTTGTAGTGCCCAAAACAAAAAGAATAGAGATTATTACAAGTATCCAAGTTTGTATCATTTCAGGGATGAACTTTGATTATGGGGAAATGGTGGAAAGAAAAGCTTTTCTTGCAAATCCAAAGCATCAATATCATGTACCCCAAAGTGGAGAACATGATTGTAGTGCGCAATCACAAAAGGAATGGAGATTATTAGAAGAATCTATGTTTGGCTCATTTGATGGACAAACTTTTATTGTATGGAAAATGGTGGAAAGAAAACCTATTCTTGCCAAGCCAAAGCATCAATATCGCATATCCAAGTGAAGAGAACATGATTGTAGTGCCCATAACAAAAAGAATGGAGATTATTATGAGTATCCAAGACTATCTTATATCACAAATAAACTTTAATAATAAGGAAAATAGAGGAAGGTAAAGTTTTTCTTGCCAAATCAAAGCATTAATATCATGTATCCCAATGAGGTAAACATCATGGTCGTGCCCAATAACAAAAAGAATGGAGATTACTACGAGCATCCAACTTTATTACATTTCATGGATGAACTTTAATTATCAGGAAAATAGGGGAAAGAAAAGCTTTTCTTGCAAATCCAAAGCATCAATATCGTGTATACCAATGCCAAGAACATGATTGGAGTGCTTAATCACATAAAGAATGGAGATTATTATAGGAATCTAGGTTTGGCTCATTTGATGGACAAACTTTTATTATAAGGAAAATGCTGGAAAGAAAACCTTTTCTTGCCAAACCAAAGCATCAATATTGTGTATGCCAACATGAAGAACATGATTATAGTGTCCAATCACAAAAATAATAGAGATGATTATGAGTATTAAAGTTTGTCTTATTATATGGAAGAACTTTGATTACAAGAAAAATGGTGGAAAGAAAAGCTTTTCTTGCAACTCCAAAGCATCAATATTATGTATCCCAATTTAGAGGACATGGTTGTAATGCCCATAACAAAAAGAATGGAGATTATTCCAAGTATCCAAGTTTGTCTTATTTCATGAATGAATCTTAATTATAAGCAAAATGGTGGAGAGAAAAGAGAGAAAAGCTTTTCTTGCAAATTCAAACATCAATATCGTGTATCCCAATGTGGAGAACATGATTTTAGTGCCCATAGCGAAAAGAATAGTCATTATTACGAGTATCCAAGTTTGTCTCATTTCACAGATGAATATTAATTATAAGGAAAATAGTGGAGAGAAAAGCTTTTCTTGCAAATCCAAGGCATCAATATTATGTATCCCAATGTGGAGAACATGATTGTAGTCCCCATAACAAAAAGAATAGAGATTATAGTTAGAATCTAAGTTTGTCTAATTTCATAGATAAACCTTAATTATAAGGGAAAGTGTAGCAAGAAAACATTTCTTGCCAAACCAAAGCATCAATATCATGTATCCCAATGTGGTAAACATGATTGTCGTGCCACTAACAAAAAGAATGGAGATTATGATAGGTATCTGAGTTTGTATCATTTCACAGATAAACTTTGATTATAAGGGAAATGGTGAAAAAAAAAGCTTTTCTTGAAAATCTAGAGCATCAATATCATGTATCCTAATATGGAGAACATGATTGTAGTGCCCAATCACAAAAAGAATAGAGATTATTACAACAATTCAAGTTTGGCTTATTTGATGGACAAACTTTGATTATAAGGAAAATGGTGGAAAGAAAACCTTTACTTGCCAAACCAAGGCATCAATATCATGTATCCCAATAAGGAGAACATAATCGTAGTGTCCATAACAAAAAAAATAGAGATTATTATGGGTATTCTAGTTTTTCTCATTTCACGGATGAACTTTAAAAAGAAGAAAAATGGTGGAAGGAAAAGCTTTTCTTGCGAAGTCAAAGCAACAATATCGTGTATCCCAAAGAGGTGAACATGATTCTAGTGGACAATAACAAGAAGAATGAAGATTATTATGAGCATCCAAGTTTATTTCATTTTATGGATGAACTTTAATTTTAAGTAAAATGGTGGAAAGAAAAGCTTTTCTTGCAAATCCAAAGCATTAATATCACGTATACCAACATGGAGAACATGGTTGTAGTGCCCAAACACAAAATAAATGGAGACTATTACAAGATTCCAAGTTTGTATCATATCATGGATGAACTTTGATCATAAGGGAAATGGTAGAAAAAGAAGCTATTCTTGCAACTCCAAAACCTCAAATCGTGTATCTTAAAGTGAAGAACGTGGTTGTAGTGCCCAATCACAAAAGAAATGAGGACATTGTGAGATTCTAAGTTTGTCTCATTTCACAGATGAACTTTGATTATAAGCAAAATGGTGAAAAAAAAGTATTTCTTGCAAGTCCAAAGCATCAATATCGTGTATCCCAATGTGGAAAACATGATTGTAGTGCCCAATCAAAAAAATAATGGAGATGGTTATGAGTGTCAAAGTTCATCTCATTTTGCAGATGATCTTTAATTACAAGGAAAATAGTGGACAGAAAAGCTTTTCTTACAAATGCAAAGCATCAATATTGTGCATCCCAATTTGGAGAACATGGTTGTAGTGCAACAACAAAAAGAATGGAGATTATTATGAGTATCCAAGTTTGATTCATTCACAGATGAATATTAATTGCACAAAAATGGTGGAGAAAAAAACTTTTCTTGCAAATCCAAAGCATCAATATCGTGTATCCTAATGTGGAGAACATGATTCAGTGCCATAATGAAAAGAATGGAGATTGTTACAAGTATCCAAGTTTGTCTCATTTCACGGATGAATATTAATTATAAGGAAAATTATGGAGAGAAAAGCTTTCCTTACAAATCCAAAGCACCAATACCGTGTATCCCAATATAGAGAACATGATTGTGGGGGCCATAATGAAAAGAATGGAGATTATAATGAGTATTAAAGTTTGACTCATTTCATAGATAAACATTAATTATAAGGAAAATGGTGGAAAGAAAAGCTTTTCTTGTAAAACCAAAGCATCAATATCATGTATCCCAATGTGGAGAACACGATTGTAGTGCCCATAACAAAAGGAATGGAGATTGCAACAAGTATCCAAGTTTGACTCATTGAATGGATGAACATTAATTATAAGGAAAATGGTGGAAGGAAAAGCTTTTCTCGCAAATCGAATGCATCAATATCATGTATCCCAATGTGGAGAACATGATTGTAGTGCGTAAACCAAAAAGAATGGAGATTATTACGAGTATCCAAGTTTGACTCATTTCATGGTTGAACATTAATGATAAGCAAAATAGAGGAAAGAAAAGCAATTCTTGCAAATCCAAAGCATCAATATTGTGTAACCCAATGTGGAGAACATGGTTATGGTGCCCAATCGCAAGGGAAATGCAGCTTATTATGAGATCTAAAGTTTGTCTCATTTCATGGATGAACTTTGATTATAAGGAAAATAGTGGAAAAAAAAGCTTTTCTTGTAAATCCAAAGCATTAATATCGTGTATCCCAAATTGGAGAACATGACTGTACTGCCCACAACAAAAAGAATGAAGCTTATTACGAGTATCCAAGTTTAACTCATTTCACAGATGAATATTAATTATAAGGAAAATGGTGGAAAGAAAAGCTTTTCTTGTAAATCCAAAGCGTCAATATCATGTATCCCAATGTGGAGAACATGATTGTAGTGCCTATAACAAAAGGAATAGAGATTACAATTAGTATCCAAGTTTGACTCATTTCATGGTTGAACATTAATAATAAGCAAAATGGTGGAAAGAAAAGCAATTCCTGCAAATCCAAAGCATCAATATCGTATATTCCAACAGGAGAACGTGGTTGTAGTGCCCAATCGCAATGGAAATGCAACTTATTATGAGATTTGAAGTTTGTCTCATTTCACGGATAAACTTTGATTATAAGGAAAATGGTGGAAGGAAAAGCTTTTCTTGCAAATCCAAAGCATCAATATCATGTATTCCAAATTGGAGAACATGATTGTAGTGCCCCTAACAAAAAGAATTGAGATTATTATGAGTATCCAAGTTTAACTCATTTTATGGATGAATATTAATTATAAGGAAAATTATGGAAAGAAAAGCTATTCTTGCAAATCCAAAGAATCAATATCATGTATCCCAATGTGGAGAACATGACTATAGTGCCCATAACAAAAAGAATAGAGATTATAATAAGTATCCAAGTTTGACTCATTTCACGTATAAATATTAATTATTAAGAAAATGGTGGAAAGAAAAGCTTTTCTTGCAAATCCAAAGCATCAATATCGCGCATCCCAATGTGGAGGACATGATTGTAGTGCCCATAACCAAAAGAATGGAGATTATAGTTAGAATCCAGGTTTGTCTCATTGCACAGATGAACATTAATTATAAGGAAAATGGTGAAAAAAAAAGCTATTCTTGCCAAACCAAAGTGTCAATATTGTGTATCCCTTTGAGGTGAACATGATTGTAGTGCCACTAACAAAAAGAATGGAGATTATTATAAGTATCCCAGTTTGTATCATTTTGTAAATGAACTTTCATTATAAGGGAATGGTGGAAAGAAAAGCTATTCTTGCAAATCCAAAGCATCAATATCATGTATCCCAATGTAGGGAACATGATCGTAGTGCCCAATCACAAAAAAAATAGAGATTATTACAAGAATCCAAGTTTGGCTCATTTGGTGGATAAACTTTGATTTTAAGGAAAATGGTGGAAAGAAAACCTTTTCTTGCCAAAACAAAGTATCAATATCGTGTATCCCAATGAGGAAAACATGATTGTAGTGCCCGTAACAAAAAAAATAGAGATTATTATGAGTATCCAAGTTTGTCTCATTTCACGAATTAACTTTAATAATAAGGAAAATGGTGGAAAGAAAAGCTTTTCTTGCCAAATCAAAGCATGAATATCGTGTATCCCAAGGAGGTGAACTTATTGTAGTGCCCAATAACAAAAAGAATAGAGATTATTACAAGTATCTAAGTTTGTTTCCTTTCATAGATGAACTCTGATTATAAGGAAAATGGTGGAAAGAAAAGCTTTTCTTGCAAATCCAAAGCATTAATACCACTTATACCAACATGAAGAACATGGTTGTAGTGCCCAATCACAAAATAAACGGATATTATTACGAGATTCCAAGTTTGTATCATTTCATAGATGTACTTTATTTATAAGGGAAATGGTGGAAAGAAAATCTTTTTTTACAACTCCAAAGCATCAATATCGTGTATCCCAATTTGGAGAACATGGTTATAGTGCCTAATCACAAAAGAAATGGTGATCATTACGAGATTCTAAGTTTGTCTTATTTCATGAAAGAACTTTGATTATAAGGAAAATGGTGGAAAAAAATTTTTTCCTGCAAGTCCAAAACATCAATATCGTGTATCCCAAAGTGGACAAAATGATTGTAGTGCCCAAAGACAAAAATAATGGAGATTATTATAGGTATCAAAGTTTGTCTCATTTCATGGATAAATGTTGATTATAAGGAAAATAGTGGAAAGAAAAGCTTTTCTTGCAAATCCAAAGCATCAACTTCGTGTATCCTAATTTGAATAACATGATTGTAGTGCCCTTAAAAAAAGAATAGAGATTTTTACCAGTATCCAACTTTGACTTATTTCACAGGTGAATATTAATTATAAGGAAAATGGTGGAAAGAAAGGCTTTTCTTGCAAACCCAAAGCAGCAATATTGTGTATCCCAATGTGGAGAATATGATTGTACTGCCCATAACAAAAAGAATGGATACTATAATAAGTATCTAAGTTTGTCTCATTTTAGGAATAAACATTTATTAAAAGGAAAATGGTGGAAGAAAAAGTTTTTCTTGCAATTCCATAGCATCAATATCATGTATCCTAATATGGAAAACATGATTATAGTGCCCATAACAAAAAAGAATAGAGATTATAATGAGTATCCAAGTTTATCTAATTTCACAGATGAACATTAATTATAAGGAAAATGGTGGAAAGAGAAGCTTTTCTTGCAAATCTAAAGCATCAATATCATGTATCCCAATGTTGGGAACATGATTGTAGAGCCCATAACAAAAAGAATAGAGATTATTACAAGTATCCAAGTTCGTATCAGTTCATGGTTGAACTTTGATTATGAAGGAAATGGTGGAAAGAAAACCTTTTCTTGCCAAACCAAAGCATCGATATCATGTATCCAAAAGAGGTGGGCATGATTGTAATTCCATTAATGAATAGAATAGAGATTATTACAATTATCCAAGTTTATATCATTTCATGGTTGAATTATAGGGGACATGGTAGAAAGAAAAACTTTGCCTGCAAATCCAAAGCATCAATATCATGTATCCCAATGTGAGGAATATGATCGTAGTGCCAAATCACAAAAGAATGGAGATTATTACAAGAATCCATGTTTGACTTGTTTGATGGCCAAACTTTGATTATAAGGAAAATGATGAAAAAAAAACCTTTTCTTGCCAAACCAAAGCATTAATATCGTGTATCTCAATGAAGAGAACATGATTGTAGTGCCCTTAGCAAAAATAATGGAGATAATTATGAGTATCCAAGTTTGTCCCATTTCATAGATGAACTTTGGTATTAAGAAAAATGATGGAAAGAAAAGCTTTTCTTGCTAAATCAAAACATCAATATTATGTATCCCAATGAGGTGAATATGATTGTAGTGCCCAATAACAAAAAGCATGGGGATTATTACGAGTATCTAAGTTTGTCTCATACCACGGATCAACTTTGATTATGAGGAAAATGGTGGAAAGAAGAGCTTTCCCTGCAAATCCAAAGCATCAATTTCATGTATATCAATGTGGGGAACATGGTTGTAGTGCCCAATCATAAAAGAAATGAAGATTATTACAAAATTCCAAGTTTGTATCATTTCATGGGTAAACTTTGATTATAAAGGAAATGGTGGAAAGAAAAGCTTTTCTTGTAAATCCAAAGCATTAATACCATGTATCCCAATATGGAGAACATGGTTATACTGCCCAATCACAAAAGAAATGGAGATCATTACGGGATTCCAAGTTTGTCTTATTTCACGGATGACCTTTAATTATAAAGAATATGGTAGAAAGAAAAGCTTTTCTTGCAAATCTAAAGCATTAATATCGTGTATTCAAAAATGGCGAACATGATTGTAGTGCCTAAAACAAAAAGAAATAAGATTATTACAAGTATCCAAGTTTGACTTATTTCATGGATGAATATTAATTATATGGAAAATGGTGGAAAGAAAAGCTTGTCTTGCAAATCTAAAGCATCAATATCATGTATCCCAATATGGAGAACATGATTGTAGTACCCATAACAAAAAGAATAGAGACTGTAAGGAGTATCCATGTTTTCCTCATTTCATGGATGAACATTAATTATAAGGAAAATGGTGGGAAGAAAAGCTTCACTTGAAAATCCAAAGCATTAATACCATGAATCCCAATTTGGAGAACTTGATTGTAGAGCCCATAACAAAAAGATTGGAGATTATTATGAGCATCCAAGTTAGACTTATTTCATAGATGAATATTAATTATAAGGAAAATGGTGGAAATAAAAGCTTTTCTTGCAAATCCAAAGCATCAATATCATGTATCCCAAATTAGAGGACATGATTTTAGTGCCCATAACAAAAAAATGGAGATTATTATGAGCATCCAAGTTTGACTCATTTCATGGATGAATATTAATTATAAGGAAAATGGTTGAAAGAAAAGCTTTTCTTGCAAATCCAAAGCATGAATATCATGTATCCCAATGCGGAGAGCATGATTGTACTGCCCATAACAAAAAGAATAGAGATTATTATGAGTATCCAAGTTTGACTCATTTCATAGATGAAATTAATTTTGAGGAAAATGGTGGAAAGAAAAGCTTTTGCTTCAAATCCAAAGCATCAACATCGTGTGTCCCACTACCGAGAACATGATTGTGCTGCCCATAATTAAAAGAAAGGAGATTATAATGAGTATCCAAGTTTGACTCATTTCACGAAGGAACATTAATTATAAGGAAAATGGTGGAAATAAAAGCTTTTCTTTCAAATCTAAAGCATTAATATCATGTATCACAAAGTGGAGAACATAATTGTTGTGCCTATAACAAAATGGATGGAGATTATTATGAGTATCCAAGTTTATCTCATTTCACGGATGAACATTAATTGTAAGGAAAAAAGTGGAAAGAAAAGCTTTTCTTGCAAATCCTAAGCATCAATATCGTGTATCCTAATACGAAGAACATGATGGTAGTGCCCATAAAAAAAGAATAGAGATTATTCTAACCATACAAGTTTAACTCATTTCATGGATGAGTATTAATTATAAGGAAAATGGTGGAAAGAAAATCCTTTCTTGCAAATCCAAAGCATCAATATCATGTATCCCAATGTGGAGAACATGATTGTAGTAACCATAATGAAAAGAATGGACAGCATAATTGGCATCCAAGTTTGTCTCATTTCACGGGTGAACTTTAATTAAAAGAACAGTGGTGGAAAGAAAAGCTTTTCCTGCCAAACCAAAGCGTCAATATTATGCATTCCAATGAGGTGAAAATGATTATAGTGCCACTAACAAAAAGAATGGAGATTATTATAGGTATCCAATTTTGTATCATTTCATGGTTAAACTTTGATTATAAGGGAAATGGTGGAAAGAAAAGCTTTTCTTGCAAATCCAAAGCATCAATATCATGTATCCTAATGTAGAGAACATGCTTGTAGTGCCCAACCACAAAAAGAATGGAGATTATTATGAGAATCCAAGTTTGACTCATTTGATGGACAAACTTTGATTATAAGGAAAATGGTGGAAAGAAAACCTTTTCTTGCCAAACTAAAGCATCAATATCGTGTATCCAAATAAGGCAAACATGATTGTAGTGCCACTAACAAAAAGAACGGAGATTATTACAAGTATTCAAGTTTGTATCATTTCATAGTTAAACTTTAATTATAAGGAAAATGGTGGAAAGAAAACCTTTTCTTGCCAAACCAAAGCATCATTATCATGTATCCAAATGAGGTGAACATGATTGTAGTGCCACTAACGAAAGGAATGGAGATTATTAGAAGTATCCAAGTTTGTATCATTTCATGGTTGAACTTTGATTATAAGGGAAATGGTGGAAAGAAAAGCTTTTCTTGCAAATCTAATCATCAATATTATGTATCCCAATGTGGAGAACATGATTGATGTTAGCTATATTAGCTTTGAATTAATCTTAGTTTTGGTATAACTAAAGCTTGAACTTAATTAGCTTGTGTTTAATTATTTTCAAGATTAGTATTTTTTGATGAAATATTTGGTAAACACTTTGAAAAATACTAGAATGTGTTTTAACTCCTTCAAGCACTCAAAAATGTGTTCTTAATACATAGTTTTATATGAAACCTTTTTTAGATAAGTTTTACATGTTTTAAAGTCATGAAAAACCTTTTAAAATTGATTTTCATGTGAATGTATCAATATACTATGTGTATGTATCGATACAATACTTGGCAATAGCTAAATAACCTTAAAATATGGAAATCACTGTTCATGTATCGAGATAGAGCATTCTATATCAATATAGGAGTGTTCATGTATCAAGAAAGTTCTTTGTGTATCAATGCATGACTATTTAATTGTCATATTTTGGACCGTTGAACACAATGTATCAATACCCACTTAATTGTATCAATGCAGAGGAATGGGGAACAATGAGAAATGACATTTTGAAGGCTTCAATGGCTATATTCCTTCACCAAATATCCCCAATGGCTATAATCATGATCAGGGCTATAAATAAGCCTCTACAACACCTCAAACAAGAAGAAGAGCCAAGAGAATTATGCTTTAAGTCAAATCTTTCATCTTTTCCATCATTTTCACAAATTAGTTCATCTTTGTATAGGATTAATTCTTCCTATTTTTGCATTCTTTGTTTCGTATCTTTAGATACATATTTCCTTTTAGCCAAAATTCTAGTAAGCACCTAACCTTTAGAGGTTTTATTTGTTTATACTTAAATCCTTGCAAAAAGGGGAGGTTCCTACTTGGCCATTCAAAAGTAGAGAAGATTTCTACTTAGCCTTCAAAAGTAGTGAGAGAGGGTTCTATCTTAGCCATAAAAGATAAGGGATAGAGGTTTCTATCTTAGCCTTGGAAGATAGAGAGTGTAAAGGTTATACCTTATCCTTGAAAAGTAGATAATTCAAGTTAGTGAATTATGGAAATCCGAGGCAAGTGAGGCCAAGGTAGAGGATGTAGGCAATTGAGGCCTAACCTCACTAAATCTTTGAGTTTGCGTCTCTTTCCCTTGTCTTTGATTGTTTATTTAAATTCAATAACTTGCACTCCAAAGTTTATTGTTTAGATTTCTCAATTTTATTTATCAAAGTTTTAATTTACTAAAATTTTATGAAATCAATTCACCCTCCTCTTGATTTTATTTACCGCTAAAAGGTCTAACAATTCTAATGCCCAATCACAAAAAGAATGAAGATTATTACGAGAATCCATGTTTGACTCATTTGATGCTCAAACTTCAATTATAAGGAAAATGGTGGAAAGAAAATCTTTTATTGCCAAACCAAAGCATCAATATTGTGCATCCCAATAAGAAGAACATGATTGTAGTGTCCTTATGAAAAAGAATGGAGATTATTATGAGTATCCAAGTTTGTCTCATTTCACGATGGACTTTAATAATAAGGAAAATGGTGGAAAGAAAAGCTTTTCTTGCCAAATCAAAGCTTCAATATCATGTATCCCAATGAGGTGAACATGATTGTATTGCCCAATAACAAAAAGAATGGAGATTATTATGAGTATCCAAGTTTATTCCATTTCAGAGATGAACTTTGATTATGAGGAAAATGGTGGAAACAAAAGCTTTTCTTGCAAATCTAAAGCATTAATATCATGTATACCAACATGGAGAACATGGTGTAGTGCCCAATCACAAAAGAAATGGAGTACGAATTCCAAGTTGCATCATTTCATAGATGAACTTTGATTATAAGGGAAATGGTGGAAAGAGAAGCTTTTCTTGCAACTTCAAAACATCAATACGTGTATCCCGATGTGGAGAACATGGTTGTAGTGCCCAATCACAAAAGAAATGGAGATCATTATGAGATTCCAAGTATGTCTTATTTCACAGATGAACATTGATCATAAGAAAAATGGTGGAAAGAAAAGTTTTTCTTGCAAGTCCAAAGCATCAATATCCTATATCCCAATGTGGAGAACATGATTGCAGTGCCCAATCACTAAAGGAATGAAGATTATAATGAATATCCAAGTTCGTCTCATATCAAAAATGAACCTAAATTATAAGAAAAATGGTGGAAAGAAAAGCTTTTTTTGCAAATCCAAAGTGTCAATATCGTGTATCCTAATTTTGAGAACATGATTGTAGTGCCCATAACAAAAAGAATAGAGATTATTACGAGGACCTAAGTTTGACACATTTCACAGATTAACATTAATTAGACGGAAAATAGTGAAAAGAAAAGCTTTTCGGGTAAATCTAAAGCATCAATATCATGTAATCCAATGCAGAGAACATTATTGTAGTGCCCATAATGAAAAGAATGGAGATTATAATGAGTATGCAACTTTGACACGTTTCATGGATGAATGTTAATTATAAGGAAAATGGTGAAAAAAAAGCTTTTCTTGCAAATCCAAAGCATCAATATCGTGTATCCTAATATGAAGAACATGATTGTAATGCCCATAACAAAAAAGAATGGAGATTGTTACTAGCATCCAAGTTTGACTCATTTCACGGATGAATATTAATTATAAGGAATATGGCAGAAAGAAAAGCTTTTCTTGCAAATCTAAAGCATCAACATCGTGTATCCCAATGCAAAAAAAATGATTGTAGTTCCTATAAGAAAAAGAATGGAGATTATAATGAGCATCCAAGTTTGTCTCATTTCATGGATGAACACTAATTATAAGGAAAATGGTGGAAAGAAAAGCTTTTCTTGCAAATCCTAAGCATCAATATCATGTATCCCAATGCGGAGAGCATTATTGTAGTGCCCATAACGAAACGAATTGAGATTATTATGAGTATCTAAGTTTGAATCATTTCATGGGTGAACATTAATTATAAGGAAAGTGGTGGAAAGAAAATCTTTTCTTGCAAATCCAAAGCATCAATATCGTGTGTACAAATATGGAAAACATGATTGTAGTGCCCATAACAAAAAGAATGTGGACTATAATGAGTATCCAAGTTTGTCTCGTTTCACAAATGAACATTAATTATACAAAAAATGGTGAAAAGAAAAGCTTTTCTTGGATACCCAAAGCATCAATATCGCATATCCTAATGAGGAGAACATGATCGTAGTGCCCATGACAAAAGGAATTGGTATTATTATGAGCATCCAAGTTTGACTTATTTTATAGATGAACATTAATTATAAGGAAAATGGTGAAAAAAAAAGCTTTTCTTGCAAATCCAAAGCATCAATATCGTGTATCCCAATGTGGAGAACCTAATTATAGTGCCCATAACAAAGAGAATAGGGATTATTACGAGATTCTATGTTTGTATCATTTCATGGATAAACTTTGATTATAAGCAAAATGGTGGAAAAAAAAGCTTTTCTTGAAAATTCAAAGCATTAATATAATGTATCCCAATGTGGAGAACATGGTTGTAGTGCCCAATCACAAAAGAAATGGATATCATTATGAGATTCCATGTTTGTCTCATTTCAAAGATGAACTTTTATTAGAAGGAAAATTATGGAGAAAAGCTTTTCTTACAAATGCAAAGCATTAATAAAGTGTATCCCAATATGGAGGACATGGTTGTAGTGCCCAATCACAAAAGAAATGGAGATCCTTATGAGATTCCAAGTTTGTCTCATTTGACTAATAAACTTTTGTTATAAGGAAAATTATGGAAAATAAAGCTTTTGTTGCAAATCCAAAGCTTCAATATCGTGCATCCCAATTTAGAGAACATGATTGTAGTGCCTATAACAAAAAAATAAAGATTATTACGAGAATCCAAGTTTGACTCATTTTATATATGAATACTAATTATAAGGAAAATGGTGAAAAAAAAGAAGCTTTTCTTGCAAATCCAAAGCATCAGTATCATTCATCCTAATGTGGAGAACATGGTTGTAATGCCCAATCATAATAGAAATGAAGATTATTACAAGATTCCAAGTTTGCATCATTCCATGGATAAACCTTGATTATAAGGGAACTGGTGGAAAGAGAAAATTTTCTTGCAAATCCAAAGCATTAATATCGTTTATCCGAATATGGAGAACATAATTGTGGCTCCCATAACAAAAAGAGTGGAGATTATTATGAGATTCCACGTTTGTATCATTTCATGATAAACTTTGGTTATAAGGGAAATGGTGGAAAGAGAAGCTTTTCTTGAAAATCTAAAGCTTCAATATCGTGTATCCCATTGTGGAAAACATGGTTAGTGTGCCCAATCACAAAAGAAATAAGATTATTACGAGATTCCAAGTCTATCTCATTTCACAGATGAACTTTGATTAAAAGGAAAATGGTGGAAAGAAAATATTTTCTGGCAAATCCAAAGCAGCGATATCGTGTATCCCAAATTAGAGAACATGATTGTAGTGCCCATGACAAAAAGAATGGAGATTGTTATGAGTATCCAAGTTTGACTCATTTCACGGACTAATAATAATTATAAGGAAAATAGTGGAAAGAAAAGTTTCTCTTGCAAATCCAAAGCATCAATATCATGTATCCCAACATGGAAAACATGATTATAGTGCCCAATCACAAAAATAATGGAGATTACTATAAGTACCCAATTTTGTCTCATTTCACGGATGAACTTTTATTATAAGGAAAATGATGGAAACAAAAGCCTTTCTTGAAAATCCAAAGCATCAATATCGTGTATCCTAATTTGGAAAACATGATTGCAGTGCCCATAAAAAAAAGAATGGAGATTATTACAAGTATCCAAGTTTGTATTATTTCATGGATGAACTTGATTATGGGGAAAATCGTGGAAAAAAAAGCTTTTCTTGCAAATCCAAAGCATCAATATCATGTATCCCAAAGTGGAGAACATTATTGTAGTGCCCAATCACAAAAAGAATGGAGATTATAATTAGTATCCAAGTTTGTCTCATTTCACAGAGGAACATTAATTATAGGAAAAATGGTGGAAAGAAAAGCTTTCTTCCAAATCCAAAGCATCAATAGCTTGAATTCTAATGTGAAGAACATGATTGTAGTGCCCATAACAAAAAGAATTCAGATTATTATGAGTATCTAAGTTTGATTCATTTTAGGGATGAACATTCCTTATAAAGAAAGTGATGGGAAAGAAGCTTTTCTTGTAAATCCAAAGCATTAATATCATGTATCCCAATATAGAAAACATGATTGTGGTGCCCATAACGAAAAGAATGTATCAAAGTTTGTCTCATTTCACGGATGAACATTAATTATAAGGAAAATGGTGAAAGGAAAAACTTTTCTTGCAAATCCAAAGCAGTAATATCATGTATCCAAATGTGGTGAAAAGATTTTGGTGCCCATAATAAAAAGATTGGAGATTATAATGAGTGTCCAAGTTTATCTTATTTCACGGATGAACATTATTATAAAGAAACTGCTGGAAATAAAAGCTTTTCTTGCAAATCCAAAGCACTAATATCATGTATCCAAATGTGGTGAACATGATTTTGGTGCGCATAATAAAAAGATTGGAGATTATAATGAGTGTCCAAGTTTATCTCATTTCACGGATGAACATTAATTATAAGGAAAATGGTGGAAAGAAAAGCTTTTCTTGCAAATCCAAAAGCGTCAATATCGTGTATGCCAATGCAGAGAACATGATTGTAGTGCCCATACGAAAAAGAATAGAGATTATAATTGGTATCCAAGTTTGTCTCATTTGACAGAGGAACATTAATTATAAGGAAAATGGTGGAAATAAAATCTTTTCTTCTAAATCCAAAGCATCAATAACGTGCATTCCAATGCGAAGAACATGATTGTAGTGCCCATAACAAAAAGAATTCAGATTATTATGAGTATCCAAGTTTGATTCATTTTAGGGATGGACATTTTTTATAAGGAAAGGGGTGGGAAAGAAGCTTTTCTTGCAAATCCAAAGTATCAATATCGTGTATCCCAATGTGAAGAACACGATTGTGGTGCCCATAACGAAAAGAATAGAGATTATAATGAGTATCAAAGTTTGTCTCATTTCACGGATGAACATTAATTACAAGGAAAATGGTGGAAAGAAAAGCTTTTCTTGCAAATCCAAGGCATTAATATCATTTATCCAAATATGGTGAACATGATTTTGGTGCCCATAATAAAAAGATTAGAGATTATAATAAGTGTCCAAGTTTTTCTCATTTCACGAATGAATATTAATTATAAGGAAAATGGTGGAAACAAAAGCCTTTCTTGCAAATCCAAACCATCAATATCATGTATCCCAACAAGGTGAACATGATTGTAGTGCCCATAGCAAAAAAAAAATTGAGATTATTATGAGTATCCGAGTTTGTCTCATTTCAGGGATGAACATTAATTATATGGAAAATGCTGGAAAGAAAAGCTTTTCTTTCAAATCCAAAGCATCAATATCATATATCCAAACGTGGAGAACACGATTGTAGTGCCCAAAACAAAAAGAATGGAGATTATACTAAGTATCCAAGTTTGTCTCATTTCACGGATGAACATTAATTATAAGAAAAATGGTGGAAAAAAAAAGCTTTTCTTGCAAACCCAAAGCATCCATATCATGTATCCCAATGAGGAGAACATGATTGGAGTGCCCATAACAAAAAGAATTGATATTATTACGAGTATCCAAGTTTAACTTATTTCACCGATGAACATTAATTATAACAAAAATGGTGGACAGAAAAGGTTTTCTTGCAAATTGAAAGCATTAATATCATGTATCCAAATGTAAAGAACATGATTATAGTGCCCATGACAAAAAGAATGAAGACTGACAAAGAGTACCCATGTTTGTCTCATTTCACAGATGAATATTAATTATAAGAAAAATGGTGGAAAAAACAACTTTTGTTGCAAGTCTAAAGTATTAATATTGTGCATCCCAGTGAGGGGAACATGACTGCAGTGCGCATAACCAAAAGAATGGAGATTATTACAAGTATCCAAGTTTAACTCATTTCACAAATAAACATTAATTATAAGGAAAATGGTGGAAATAAAAGCTTTTCTTGCAAATCCAAGGCATTAATATCGTATATCCCGATGTGGGGAACATGATTGCAGTGCCTATAGCAAAAAGAATGGTAATTATTACGAGTATTTAGGTTTATCTCATTTCACAGATGAACATTAATTATAAGGAAAATGGTCGAAAGAAAAGCTTTCTTGCAACTTCAAAGCATCAATATCGTGCATCTCAATGTGGAGAACATGATTGTAGTGCCCATAATGAAAAAAATGGAGATTATTACAAGTTTGACTCATTTCATTAATGGACATTGATTATAAGGAAAATAGTGGAAAGAAAAGCTTTTCTTGCAAATCCATAGCATCAATATCGTGCATCTCAACACAGAGAATATGATTGTGATGCCAATAACAAAAAGAATGGAGATTATAATGAGTATCAAAGTTTATCTTATTTCCTATATGACATTAAATATAAGGAAAATGGTGGAAAGAGGAGCTTTTCACGCAAATCCAAAGCATCAATATCGTGTATCCCAATGTAGAGAACATGATTGTAGTGCCCATAACAAAAAGAATGGAGATTATTACGAGTTTGACTCATTTCATGGATGAACATTAATTATAAGGACAATGGCAGAAAGAAAAGTTTTTCTTGCAAATCCATTGCATAAATATCGCATTTCCTAATGTGGAGAATATGATTGTAGTGCCCATAACGAAAAGAATAAACATTATAATGAGTGTCAAAGTTTGTCTTATTTCATGGATGAACATTAATTATATGGAAAATGGTAAAAAGACTAGCTTTTCTGGCTAATCCAAAGCATCAATATCATGCATCCAAATTTAGAGAACATAACTATAGTGCCCATAACAAAAAGAATAGAGATTATTACAGGCATCCAAGTTTGACTCATTTCAATGATGAGTAATGATTATAAGGAAAATGGTGGAAAGAAAAGCTTTTCTTGCAAATCCAAAGCATTAATATCATGTATCCCAATGTAGAGAACATGATTGTAGTGGCCATAAGAGAGAGAATAGACATTACAATTAGTATCCAAGTTTGTCTCATTTCACGGAGGAACATTAATTATAAGAAAAATGGTGGAAAGAAAAGCTTTTCTTCCAAATCCAAAGTATCAATAGCGTGCATTCCAATGCAAAGAACATGATTGTAGTGCCCATAACAAAAAGAATAGAGACTATTACGAGTATCCAAGCTTGACTCATTTCACGGATGAACATTAATTATAAGGAAAATGGTGGAAATAAAAGCTCTTTTTGCAAATCCAAAGCATCGATATCGTGTATCCCAATAAGGAGAACATGTAGTGCCTATAATAAAGAGAATAGAGATTATAATGAGTATCAAAGTTTATCTTATTTCATGAATGAACATTAATTATAAGGAAAATGGTGGGAAGAAAAGCTTTTCTTGGAAATCCAAAGCATCTGTATCGTCTATCCCAATGCGAGGAACATGTTTACAATGCCCATAATAAAAAGAATGGAAATTATTATAAGGATCCAAGTTTGTCTCATTTCATGGATGAACATTAATTATAGGAAAAATAGTGGAAAGAAAAGCTTTTCTTGCAAATCCAAAGCATCAATATTATGTATCCCAAAAAGGTAAAGATGATTGTAATGCCTATAGCAAAAAAAAATTAAGATTATTATGAGCATCCAAGTTTGTCTCATTTCAGGGATGAACATTAATTATAAGGAAAATGGTGGAAAGAAATGCTTTTTTTTCAAATCCAAATCATCACTATCGTGTATCCAAATGTGGAGAAAATGATTGTAGTGCCCAAAAGAAAAAGAATGAAGATTATAAGGAGTATCCAAGTTTATCTCATTTCACGGATGAACATTAATTATAAGGAAAATAGTGAAAAAAAAAGCTTTTCTTGCGAACCCAAAGCATCAATATCGTGTATCCCAAGGAGGAGAATATGATTGTTGTGCCCATAGCAAAAAGAATTGATATTATTACAAGTATCCAAGTGTGACTCATTTCATGAATAAGCATTAATTATAATGAAAATGGTGGAAAGAAAAGCTTTTCTTGCAAATCGAAAGCATTAATATCATGTATCTGAATGTGAAAAACATGATTGTAGTGCCCATAACAAAAAGAATGAAGATTATAATGAGTACCCATGTTTGTCTCATTTCATGGATGAACATTAATAAGAAAAATGGTAGAAAGAAAAGCTTTTCTCGCAAATCCAAAGCATCAATATTATGCATTCCAATAAGGGGAACATGATTGTAGTGCGCATAACCAAAAGAATGGAGATCATTACAATTATCCAAGTTTAACTTATTTCACAGATAAAGAGTAACTATAAGGAAAATGGTGGAAAGAAAAGCTTTTCTTGCAAACCCAAGGCATTAATATCATGCATTCCAATGTAGGGAACATAATTGCAATGCCTATAGCAAGAAGAATGGAAATTATTACGAGTATCCAGGTTTGTCTCATTTCATGGATGAATATTAATTATAAGGAAAATGGTGAAAAAAAAGCTTTTCTTGCAACTCCAAAGCATTAATATCGTGCATCCCAATGTGGAGAACATGATTGTAATGCCCATAATGAAAAGAATAGAGATTATTACGAGTTTAACTGATTTCATGAATGAACATTAATTATAAGGAAAATAGTGGAAAAAAAGCTTTTCTTGCAAATCCATAGCATCAATATCATGCATCCCAATGTAAAGAACATGATTGTAGTGCCCATAACGAAAAGAATGGAGATTATAGTGAGTATCAAAGTTTGTCTTATTTTCTGGATGACATTAATTATAAGGAAAATGGTAGAAAGAAAAGCTTTTCCTATAAATCCAAAGCATCAATATCGTGTATCCCAATGTACAGAACATGATTATAATGTCCATAATGAAAAGAATGGAGATTATTGCAGTTTGGCTCATTTCATGAATAAACATTAAATCTAAGGAAATTGGTGGAAAGAAAGCTTTTCTTGCAAATCCATAGCATCAATATTATGTATCCCAATGCGAAGAACATGATTGTAGTGCTTATAACAAAAAGAATGGAGATTATAGTAAGTAACAAAGTTTGTCTCATTTCGCAGATAACATTAATTATAAGGAAAATGGTGGAAAGAAAAGCTTTTCCTGCAAATCCAAAGCATCAATATCATGTATCCCAAAGAGGGAAACATGATTGTAATGCTCATAACAAAAGGAATGGAGATTATAATGAGTATCTTGGTTTGTCTCATTTCACGAATGAACATTAATTATAAGGAAAATAGTGGAAAGAAAAGCTTTTCTTGCAAATCCAAAGCATCAATATCGTGTATCCTAATGTGGGGAACATAATTGTAGTGCCCATAACAAAAAGAACGAAACTTATTTCGAGTATCCAAGTTTGTTTCATTTCATGGATGAACATTAATTATACGAAGAAAAGTGGAAAGAAAAGCTTTTCTTGCAAATTCAAAGCATCAATATCGTGTATCCCAATATGGAGAACATGATTGTAGTGCCCATAACGAAAAGAATGGAGATTATAATCAGTATCAAAGTTTGTCTTATTTCACAGATGAACATTAATTGTAAGGAAAATGGTGGAAAGAAAAGCTTTTATTGCAAATCTAAAGCATCAATATCGTGTATCCCAAAGAGGGGAACATAATTGTAATGCCCGTAACAAAAAGAATGGAGATTATAATGAGTATCTTGGTTTGTCTCATTTCACGGATGAACTTTAATTATAAGGACAATGGTGAAAAGAAAAATTTTTCTTGCAAATCCAATGCATCAATATCATGTATCCCAATACAGAGGACATGATTGTAGTGCCCATAACAAAAAGAATGGAGACTATAATCAATATCAAGCTTTGTCTCATTTCACGGATGAACATTAATTATAAGGAAAATGGTGAAAAGGAAAGCTTTTCTTACAAATCCAAAGCATCGATATCGTGTATCCCAAAGAGGGAAACATGATCGTAATGCCCATAACAAAAAGAATGGAGATTATAATGAGTATCTTGGTTTGTCTTATTTCACGGATGAACTTTAATTATAAGGAAAATGGTGGAAAGAAAAGCTTTTCTTCCAAATCCAAAGCATCAATATCATGTATCCCAATACGGAGAACATGATTGTAGTGCCCATAACGAAAATAATGGAGATTATAATCAGTATCAAAGTTTATCTTATTTCACAGATGAACATTAATTATAAGGAAAATGGTGGAAAGAAAAGCTTTTCTTGCAAACCCAAAGCATCAATATCGTGTATCCCAAAGAGGGGAACATGATTGTAATGCCCATAACAAAAAGAATAAAGATTATAAAGGGTATCCAACTTTGTCTCATTTAATGAATGAACATTAATTATAAGGAAAATGGTGAAAAAAAAAGCTTTTCTTGCAAATCCAAAGCATCAATATCGTGTATCCCAATGTGGATAACCTGATTGTAGCACCCATAATGAAAAAAAAAGAGATTATAATGAGTATCAAAGTTTATCTTATTTCACGAATAAGCATTAATTATAAGGAAAATGGTGAAAAGAAAAGCTTTTCTTGCAAAACCAAAGTATCAATGTCATGTATCCCAATAAAGAGAAGACGATTATAGTGCCCATAACAAAAAGAATTGAGACTATTACGAGTATCCAAGTTTGTCTTATTTCACGGATAAACATTAATTATATGGAAAATGATGAAAAGCAAAGCTTTTCTTGTGAGTCCAAAGTATCAATATCGTATATCCTAACATGGGGACCATGATTATGGTGCCCATAACAAAAAGAATAGAGATTATGATGAGTATCTAAGTTTGTCTCATTTCATGGATGAACATTAATTATAAGGAAAATGGTGGAAAGAAATGATTTTCTTGAAAATCCAAAGCATCAATATCGTGTATCCCAACGTGGGGAACATGATTGTAGTGCCCATAACAAAATAAATAAAAATTATTACGAGTATCCAAGTTTATCTTATTTCACGGATGAATATTAATTGTAGGGAAAATGGTTGAAAGAAAAGCTTTTCTTGCAAATCTAAAGCATCAATATCATGTATACAAATGTGGAGAACATGATTGTAGTGCTCATAACAAAAAGAATAAGGATTATAATGATTATACAAGTTTGTCACATTTTACAGATGAATGTTAATTATATGGAAAATTTTGGAAAGAAAAGCTTTTCTTATAGATCCAAAGCATCAATATCATGCATCCAAAATTGGGGAACATGATTGTAGTGCCCATAAGAAAAAGAATAGAGATTATGATAAGTATTTATGTTTGTCTCATTTTACGGGTGAACATTAATTATAAGAAAAATGGTGGAAAGAAAATGCTTCTCTTACAAATCCAAAGCATCAATATGGCGTATCTCGATGTAGCGAACATGATTGTAGTGCCCATTGCAAAAAAAAAATGGAAATTATTTTAAGTATCCAAGTTTATCTCATTTTGCGAATGAACTTAATTTTATGGAAACAAAGTGGGAAGAAAAGCTTTTCTTGCAAATCCAAAGCATCAATATCATGTATCCTAATACGGAGAACATGATTGCAGTGCCCATAACGAAAAGAATGGAGATTATAATCAATATCAAAGTTTGTCTCATTTCATGAATGAACATTAATTATAAGAAAAATAGTGGAAAGAAAAGCTTTTCTTGCAAATCCAAAGCATCAATATCGTGTATCCCCAAGAGGGAACATGATTGTAATGCCATAAGAAAAAGAATGGAGATTATAATGAGTATTTAGGTTTGTCTCATTCCATGGATGAACTTTAATTATAAGTAAAATGGTGGAAAGAAAAGCTTTTCTTGCAAATCCAAAATATGAATATCGTGTATCCCAATGTGGGAAGCATGATTGTAGTGCCCATAACGAATAAAATGGAGATTATAATATGTATCCAAGTTTGTCCCATTTCACGGATGAAAATTAATTACAAGGAAAATGCTGGAAAGAAAAGCTTTTCTTACAAATCCAAAGCATCAATGTCATTTATCCTAATTTGGAGAACATGGTTGTAGTGCCTATTATAAAAAGAATAGAGATAATTACGAGTATTCAAAATTAACTAATTTCATGGATAAACATTAATTATAAGGAAAATGGTGGAAAGAAAAACTTTTCTTGCAAATCCAAAACATTACTATTGTGTATCCTAATGTGGGGAACACGATTGTAGTGCCTATAACAAAACGAATAGAGATTAAAATGAGTATCCAAGTTTGTCTTATTTCACGGATGAACAATATTTATATGGAAAATGGTGGAAAGAAAAACTTTTCTTGCAAATCGAAAGTATCAATATCCTATTTCCCAATGTGGAGAACAAGATTGTAGCGCCCACAACAAAAAGTATAGAGATTATAATGAGTATCCAAGTTTGTCTTAGTTCATGGATAAACATTAATTATAAGGAAAATGGTGGAAAGAAAAGCTTTTCTTGCAAATCCAAAGCCTTGTTATTGTGTATCCCAACATGGACAACATGACTCTATGCCTATAACAAAAAGAATGGAGATTATAATTAGAATCAAAGTTTGCCTTATTTGATGGATGAACATTAATTATAAAGAAAATGGTAGAAGGAAAGTTTTTCTTGCAAATCCAAAGCATCAATATCTTGCATCTCAATGTGGAGAACACGATTGTAATGCCTAATCACAAAAATAATAGAGATTATTATGAGTATAAAAGTTTGTCCCATTTGACGAATGAACTTTAATCATAAGGGAAACGGTGGAAAGAAAAACTTTTCCTGCAAATCCAAGGCATCAATATCGTGTATCCTAATGAGGAGAACATGATTGTAGTGCCCATAACAAAAAAATAGAGATTATTATGAGTATTCAAGTTTGATGCATTTCATGGATGAATGTTAATTACAAGGAAAATAATGGAAAGAAAACTTTTCTTGCAAACCCAAAGCATCAATATCGTGTATCCAAGTGTGGAGAACATGATTGTAGTGCCCAAAACAAAAAGAATGGAGATTGTAATGAGTGTCCAAGTTTGTCTCATTTCACGGATGAACATTAATTATAAGGAAAATGGTGGAAAGAAAAGCCTTTCTTGCAAATCCAAAGCATTAATATCATGTATCCCAAAGAGGGGAACATGATTGTAATGCCCATAACAAAAAGAATGGAGACTATAAAGAGTATCTAGGTTTGTCTCATTTCATGGTGGAAAGAAAAGCTTATCTTGCAAATCCAAAGCCTTAATATCGTGTCTCCCAATATGGGAAGCATGATTGTAGTGCCCATAATGAGCAGAATGGAGATTATAATGAGTACCCAAGTTTATCCCATTTCACGGATGAACATTAATTATAAGGAAGATGATGGAAAGAAAAGCTTTTCCTATAACTATGTAGCATCAATGTCATGTATCCTAATTTAGAGAACATGATTATAGTGCCTATTACAAAAAGAATAGAGATTATTACAAGTATCCAAATTGACTAATTTCACAGATAAACATCAATTATGAGGAAAATGGTGGAAAGAAAAACTTTTCTTGCAAATCTAAAGCATTAATATCGTGTATCCTAATATGGGGAACATGATTGTAGTGCCCATAACGAAAAGAATGGAGATTATAATGAGTATCCTAGTTTGTCTTATTTCACGGATGAACATTAGTTTTATGGAAAATGGCGGAAAAAAAAACTTTTCTTGCAAATCCAAAGCATTAATATCCTGTATCCCAATATGGAGAATATGATTGTAGTGCCCACAATAAAAAGAATGGAGATTATAATGAGTATCCAAGTTTATCTTACTTTACGGATGAACAATAGCTATAAGGAAAATGGTGGAAAGAAAAGCTTTTCTTGCAAATCCAAAGCATCATTATCATGTATCGCAATGTAGAGAACATAATTCTGTGCCTATAAAAAAAAGAAGGGAGATTATAGTTAGAGTCAAAGTTTGACTTATTTGACAGATGAACATTAATTATAAGGAAAATGCTGGAAGAAAAAGCTTTTCTTGCAAATCCAAAGCATTAATATCATGTATCCCAATGTAGAGAACATGATTGTAGTGCCTAATCACAAAAATAATGGAGATTATTACGAGTACCAAAGTTTATCCCATTTCATGAATAAACTTTGAAGGGAATGGTGGAAAGAAAAGCTTTTCCTGCAAATCCAAGGCATCAATATCATGTATCCTAATGAGGATAACATGATTGTAGTGCCTATAAGAAAAAGAATGGAGATCATTACGAGCATCCAAGTTTGATGCATTTCATGGATGAATGTTGATTACAAGGAAAATAGTGGAAAGAAAACTTTTCTTGCAAACTCAAAGCATCAATATCGTGTATCCAAGTGTGGAGAACACGATTATAGTGCCCATAACAAGAAGAATGGAGATTGTAATGAGTATCCAAGTTTGTCTCATTTCACGGATGAACATTAATTATAAGGAAAATGGTGGAAAGAAAAGCCTTTCTTGCAAATCCAAAGCATTAATATCGTGTATCCCAAAGAGGGGAACATGATTGCAATGCCCATAACAAAAAGAATGGAGACTATAAAGAGTATCTAGGTTTATCTCATTTTACGATGGAAAGAAAAGCTTATCTTGCAAATCCAAAGCCTTAATATCGAGTCTCCTAATATGGGAAGCATGATTGTAGTGCCCATAATGAACAGAACAGAGATTATAATGAGTACCTAAGTTTATCCCATTTCACGGATGAACATTAATTATAAGGAAGATGATGAAAAGAAAAGCTTTTCCTACAAATCTGTAGCATCAATGTCATGTATCCTAAATTAGAGAACATGATTATAGTGCCTATTACAAAAAGAATAGAGATTATTATGAGTATCCAAATTGACTAATTTCACAGATAAACATCAATTATGAGGAAAATGGTGGAAAGAAAAACTTTTCTTGCAAATCCAAACCATTAATATTGTGTATCCTAATATGGGGAACATGATTGTAGTGCCCATAACAAAAAGAAAGGAGATTATAATGAGTATCGAAGTTTGTCTTATTTCACGGATGAACATTAGTTTTATGGAAAATGGTGGAAAGAAAAGCTTTTCTTGCAAATCCAAAGCATTAATATCCTATATCCCAATTTGGAGAACATGATTGCAGTGCCTACAACAAAAAGAATGGAGATTATAATGAGTATCCAAGTTTGTCTTACTTTACAAATGAACAATAGTTATAAGGAAAATGGTGGAAGGAAAAGCTTTTCTTGGAAATCCAAAGCATCATTATCATGTATCGCAATGCGGAGAACATGATTCTGTGCCTATGAAAAAAGGAATAGAGATTATAGTTAGAGTTAAAGTTTGACTTATTTGACAGATGAACATTAATTATAAGGAAAATGCTAGAAGGAAAAGTTTTTCTTGTAAATCCAAAGCATCAATATCATGTATCCCAATGTGGAGAACATGATTGTAGTGCCTAATCACAAAAATAATGGAGATTATTATGAGTACCAAAGTTTCTCCCATTTCACGAATAAACTTTAATTATAAGGGAATAGTGGAAGGAAAAGCTTTTCCTGCAAATCCAAGGCATCAATATCATGTATCCCAATGAGAAGAACATGATTGTAGTGCTTATAACAAAAAGAAGGGAGACCATTACGAGTATCCAAGTTTGATGCATTTCACAGATTAATGTTAATTATAAGGAAAATGGTGGAAAGAAAAGCTTTTCTAGCAAACCCAAAGCATCAATATCGTGCACCCTAATATGGAAAACATGATTGTAGTGCCCAATCACAAAAAGAATGGAGATTATTACGAGAATCCATTTTTGTTCCATTTGATGGACGAACTTTGATTATAAGGAAAATGGTGAAAAAAACCTTTTCATGCCAAACCAAAGCATCAATATTGTGTACCCCAATAAGGAAAACATGATTGTAGTGCCTATAACAAAAAGAACGGAGATTATTATGAGTATCCAAGTTTGTCTCATTTCATGGATGAACTTTAACAAAAAGGAAAATGGTGGAAAGAAAAGCTTTTCTTGCCAAATCAAAGCATCAATATCATCTATCCCAAGAAGGTGAACATGATTGTAGTGCCAAATAATAGAAAGAATGGAGATTATTACGTGCATCCAAGTTTGTCATATTTCACGGATAAACTTTGATTATGATGAAAATGGTGGGGAGAAAAGCTTTTCTTGCAAATCCAAAGCATCAATATCGTGTATCCTAATGCGGAGAACATGATTGTAGTGCCCATAACAAAAAGAGTGGAGATTATAATAAGTATCCAAGTTTGTCTCATTTTGTAGATGAACATTAATTATAAGGAAAATGGTGGAAGGAAAAGCTTTTCTTACAAATCTCAGCATCAATATCGTGTATCCTAGTGTGGAGATAATGATTGTTTTACCTGTTACAAAAACCATGAAGATTATAAGGAGTTTCCAAGTTTGTCTCATTTCACGGATGAACATTAATTATAAAGAAAATGGTAGAAGGAAAAGCTTTTCTTGCAAATCCAAATCATCAACATTATGTATCCTAATGTGGAGAACATGATTGCAATGCCATAACAAAAAGCATGGAGATTATTACAAGTATCCATGTTTGACTCATTTCATAGATGAACATTATTTATAAGGAAAATGGTGGAAAGAAAAGCTTTTCTTGCAACTCCAAAGCATTAATATTGTGTATCCCAATGTGGAGAACATGATTGTAGTGCCCAATCACAAAAGAAATGGAGATCATTATGCAAGTCCAAAGCATCAATATCGTGTATCCCATTATGGAAAACATGATTTTAGTGCCGAATCACAAAAGTAATAGAGATTATTATTAGTGTCTAGGTTTGCCTCATTTCGGGGGTAAACATTAATTATAAGAAAAATGGTGAAAAGAAAAGCTTTTCTTGTAAGTCCAAAGCATCAATATTGTTTATCTCAATATGGAGAATATAGTTGTAGTGTCCAATCATAAAAGAAATGGAGATCATTATGAGATTCCAAGTTTATCTTATTTCACGGATGAATTTTGGTTATAAGGAAAATGGTGGAAAGAAAATCTTTTCTTGCAAAATCTAAAGCATCAATATCATGTATCCCAATGCGGAGAACATGATTGTAGCACCCATAACAAAAAGAATGGAAACCATAATGAGTATCCAAGTTTGTCTTACCTCATAAATGAATATTAATTATAAGGAAAACGGTGGAAAGAAAAGCTTGTCTTGCAAATCCAAAGCATTAAAATCATGTATCCCAATGCGGAGAACATGATTGTAGTGCCCATAACAAAAAAAAAGTAGATTATTATGATAATCCAAGTTTGACTCATTTCACGGATGAACTTTATTTACAAGGAAAACAGTGGAAAGAAAAGCTTTTCTCGCAACATTAAAGCTTTAATATTGCGTATCCTAATGTGGAGAACATGATTGTAGTGCCCATAACAAAAAAATGGAGATTATAATAAGTATCCACGTTTGTCTCATTTCATAGATGAAAATTAATTATAAGGAAAATGTTGGAAGGAAAAGCTTTTCTTGTAAATCCAAAGCATCAATATCATGTATCCAAATGCAAAGAATATGATTGTAGTGCCAAAAATAAAAAGAATAGAGATTATTACGAGAATCCAAGTTAGACTAATTTCACTGACGAACATTACTTATAAGGAAAATGGTGGAAAGGAAAGCTTTTCTTGCAACTCAAAGCATCAATATCGTGTATCCCAATGTGGAGAACATCGTTTTAGTCCCTAACCACAAAAGAATTAGAGACCATTATGAGATTCTAGGTTTCTTTTATTTAATGGATGAACTTTAATTATAAGGAAAATGGTGGAAAAAAAAAACTTTTTGTTAGAAGTCCAAGCATCAATATCGTGTATTCCAATGTGGGGAACATGATTATATGGCATAATCACAAAAACAATGGAGATTATTATGAGTGTCTAGGTTTGTCTTATTTCACGGATGAATAATAATTATAATAAAAATGGTTGAAATAAAAGCTTTCCTTGCACGTCCAAAGCATCAATATCATGTATCCCAATATGGCAAACTTTGTTTTATTGCCTAATCACAAAAGCAATGGAGAGCATTACGAGATTCCAAGTTTGTCTCATTTTATGAATGAACTTTGCTTACAAGGAAAATGGTGGAAAGAAAATATTTTCTTGCAAATCTAAAGCATTAATATCTTGTATCCCAATGTGGAGGACATGATTGTAGTGCCCAAAACAAAATGAATGGAGATTATAATGCATATCAATGTTTTTCTTATGTCACGGATGAACATTAATTATAAGGAAAATGGTGGAAAGAAAAGCTTTTCTTGTAAATCCAAAGCATCAATATCATGTATCCCAATATGGAGAATATGGTTATAGTGCCCGATCACAAAAGGAATAGAGAGCGTTACAAGATTCCAAGTTTGTCTTATTTCATGGATGAAATTTGATTATAGGGAAAATCATGGAAAAAAAATATTTTCTTGCAAATCCAAAGCATCAATATCGCGTATCCCTACATAAAAGAACATGATTGTAGTGCCCGTAACAAAAAGAATGGAGATTATTATGAGTATCCAAGTTTGACTCATTTCATGGATGAACATTATTTATAAGGAAAATGGTAGAAAGAGAAGCTTTTCTTTCAACTCTAAAGCATCAATATCATGTTTCCCAATCTGGAGAGCATGATTGTAGTGCCCAATCATGAAAGAAATGGAGATCATTTAAGATTCCAAGTTTCTCTTATTTCACAGATGAACTTTGATTAGAAGGAAATTGGTGGAAAAAAGTTTCAAAGCATCAATATTGTGTATCCTAATGTGGAGAGATGATTGTAATGCCCAATCACAAAAGAAATGGAGATCATTATGAGATTCCAAGTTTCTCTTATTTCACAGACGAACTTTGATTATAAGGAAATTGGTGGAAAAAAATTTTCTTCCATGTGCAAAGCTTCAATATCGTGTATCCCAATGTGGAGACATGATTATAGTGCCCAACCATAAAAATAATGGAGATTATTATAAGTATCTAGGTTTGTTCTATTTCACGGATGAACATTAATTAAAAGAAAAATTAAGAAAAGAAAGCTTTTCTTGCAAGTCCAAAGCATCAATATCATGTATCCCAATATGGAGAACGTGGTTCTAGTGCCCAATCACAAAAGAAAAGGAGATCATTACGAGATTCGAAGTTTGACTTATTTCACGGATGAACTTTGATTATAAGGAAAATGGCAAAAAGAAAATCTTTTCTTGCAAATCCAAAGCATCAATATCGTATATCCCAATATGGAGAACATGATTGTAGTGCCCACGTAAAAACAATGGAGTTGTTATGAGTATCCAAGTTGGACTCATTCCATGGATGAATACAAATTATAAAGAAAATGGTGGAGACAAAAGCTTTTCTTGCAAATTCAAAGCATCAATATCGTGTATCCTAATGTGGAGAACATGATTGTAGTGCCCATAACAAAAAGAATGGAGATTGTAATGAGTATCCACGTTTGTCTCATTTCATGGATGAAAATTAATTATAAGGAAAATGTTGGAAGGAAAAGCTTTTCTTTAAATCCAATGCATTAATATCGTGTATCCAAATGCGAAGAATATGATTGTAGTGCCAAAAATAAAAAGAATAGAGATTATTACGAGAATCCAAGTTACACTAATTTCACTGACGAACATTACTTATAAGGAAAATGGTGGAAAGGAAAGCTTTTCTTGCAACTCAAAGCATCAATATCGTGTATCCCAATGTGGAGAACATCATTTTAGTCCCCGATCACAAAAGAATTAGAGATCATTATGAGATTCCAAGTTTCTCTTATTTAATGGATGAACTTTAATTATAAGGAAAATGGTGGAAAGAAAAGTTTTTGTTAGAAGTCCAAGCATCAATATCGTGTATTCTAATGTGGGGAACTTGATTATATGGCATAATCACAAAAATAATGGAGATTATTATGAGTGTCTAGGTTTGTCTCATTTCACAGATGAATAATAATTATAATAAAAATGGTTGAAAGAAAAGCTTTTCTTGCACGCCCAAAGCATCAATATCATGTATCCCAATGTGGAGAACTTTGTTGTATTGCCCAATCACAAAAGCAATGGAGAGCATTACGAGATTCCAAGTTTGTCTCATTTCATGAATGAACTTTGATTACAAGGAAAATGGTGGAAAGAAAATATTTTCTTGCAAATCCAAAGCATTAATATCTTGTATCCTAATATGGAGGACATGATTGTAGTGCCTAAAACAAAATGAATGGAGATTATAATGCGTATCAATGTTTTTCTTATGTCACGGATGAACATTAATTATAAGGAAAATGGTGAAAAGAAAAGCTTTTCTTGCAAATCCAAAGCATTAATATCATGTATCCCAATACGGAGAACATGATTGTAGTGCCCATAACAAAAAGAATAGAGATTATAATGAGTATCCAAGTTTGTCTTATTTCATGGATGAGCATTAATTATAAGGAAAATGGTGGAAGAAAAAGCTTGTCTTTCGAATCCAGAGCATCAATATCATTTATCCCAAAACGGAGAACATGCTTGTAGTGCCCAATTACAAAACAAATGGAGATCACTATGAGATTCCAAGTTTCTTTTATTTCACAAATAAACTTTAATTATAAGTAAAATGGTGGAAAGAAAAGTTTTTCTTGCAAGTCTAAAGCATCAATATCATGTATCTCAATGTGGAGAACATGATTATAGTGCCCATATAAAAGGAGTGGAGATTATTACGACTATCCAAGTTTAACTCATTTCACAGATGAATATAAATTATAAGGAAAATGGTGGAGAGAAAAGATTTCTTGCAAATTCAAAGCATCAATATCGTGTATCCCAATTTGGAGAACATGATTATAGTATGCATAATAAAAAGAATGGAGATTATAATGAGCATCCAAGTTTGTTTTATTTCACGGATGAGCATTAATTATAAGGAAAATGGTGGAAGGAAAGCTTTTCTTTCGAATCCAAAGAATCAATATCATATATCCTAATGCAAAGAACATGATTGTGTGCCCATAACAAAAAGAATAGAGATTATTACGAGTATCCAAGTTTATTTTATTTCACGAATGAACATTATTTATAAGTAAAATAGTGGAAAGAAAAGCTTTTGTTGTAGCTCAAAAGCATCAATATCGTGCATCCCAAAGTGGAGAACATGGTTATAGTGCCCAATCGCAAAAATAATAGAGATTATAATGAGTGTCCAGGTTTGTCTCATTTCATGGATAAACATTAATTATAAGAAAAATGGTAGAAAAAAAAGTTTTCCTTGCAAGTCTAGAGCATCAATATTGTGTATCTCGAAGTGGAGAACATAATTGTAGTGCCCAATCGTAAAAATAATGGATATTATTATAAGTATCAAAGTTTGACCCATTTCATAGATGAACTTTGATTCTAAGAAAAATCGTGAAAAGAAAAGCTTTTCCTGCAAATCTAAAGCATCAATATCATGTTTCCCAATTTGAAGAACGTGATTGTAGTGCCCATAACAAAAGAAATAGATATTATTACGAGAATCCAAGTTTAACACATTTCACAGATGAATAATTAAGGAAAATGGTGGAGAGAAAAGCTTTTTTTGCAAATCCAAAGCATCAATATCGTGCATCCCAATGTAGAGAACATGATTTTAATGCTCATAACAAAAAGAATGGAGATTATTACAAGTATTCAAGTTTGACTCATTTCATGGATGAACATTAATTATAAAGAAAACGGTGGAAAGAAAAGCTTTTCCTGCGAATCTGAAGCATCAACATCGTGTATCCTAATTTAAGAGCACTACTGTAGTGCCCATAACAAAAAGAATGGAGATTATTACGAGCATCCAAGTTTGACACATTTCACGGATGAAAATTAATTATAAGGAAAATGGTGGAGAGAAAAGCTTTTCTTGCAAATTCAAAGTATCAATATCATATATCCCAATGTGGAGAACATGATTGTAGTGCCCATAACAAAAAGAATGGAGATTATAATGAGTGTCCAAGTTTGTCTCATTTCATGAGTGAACACTAATTGTAAGGAAAATGGTGGAAGGAAAAACTTTCTTGCAAATCCAAAGCATTAATATCATGGATCCCAATACGGAGAACATGATTGTAGTGCCCATAATAAAAGGAATGGAGATTATTATAAGTATGCAAGTTTCACTTATTTCTGGGATGAACATTATTTATAAGGAAAATGGTGAAAAGAAAAGCTTTTCTTGCAAATCCAAAGCTTCAATACCGTGTATTCCCACTGTGGAGAACATGATTGTAGTGCGCATAATGAAACAGTGGAGATTATAATGAGTACCCAAGCTTATCTCATTTCACGAATGAACATTAAATATAAGGAAAAGGGTGGAAAGAAAATCTTTTCTTGCAAATCCAAAGCATCAATATCATGTATCCCAATGTAGAGAACATGATTCTGGTATGCATAACAAAAAGCATGGAGATTATTATGAGTATCCAAGTTTGTCTCATTTCACGGATGAACATTAACTATAAGGAAAATGGTGCAAAGAAAAGCTTTTCTTCCAAATCCAAAGCATCAATATCGTGTATCCCAATACAGAGAACATGATTGCAGTGCCCATAACAAAAGGAACAGAGATTATTATGACTATTCAAGTTTGACTCATTTCATGAATGAACATTAATTATAAGGAAAATGGTGGAAAGAAAAGCTTTTCCTACGATTCCAAAGCATCAATATTGTGTATCCTAATTTGGAGAACATGATTGTAGAGCCCATAACAGAAAGAATGGAGATTATTACAAGTATCCAAGTTTGACACATTTCACGGATGAAAATTAATTATAAGGAAAATGGTGGAGAGAAAAGCTTTTCTTTCAAATCTAAACCATCGATATTGTGTATCCTAGTGTGGAGAATATGATTGTAATGCCCATAATAAAAAGCATGGAGATAATAATAAGTATTGAAGTTTGTCTCATTTCATGGATGAACATTAATTATAAGAAAAATAGTGGAAAGAAAAGCTTTTCTTGCAAATCGAAAGCATTAATATTGTGAAACCCAATGTAGGGAACATGATTACAGTGCCCATAGCAAAAAGAATGGAAATTATTTCGAGTATGTAAGTTTGTCTCATTTAATGGATGAACATTAATTATAAGGAAAATGATGGAAGGAAAATCTTTTCTTGCAAATCCAAAGCATCAATATCGTGTATCCCAATGTATAGAAGATGATTGTAGTGCCCAAAGCAAAAAGAATAGAGATTATTACGAGTATCCAAATTTGACTCATTTCACGAATGAATTTTAATTATAAGGAAAATGTTGGAGAGAAAAGCTTTTCTTGCAAATTCAAAGCATCAATATCATGTATACCAATCCAGAGAACATGATTGTTGTACCCATAACAAAAGGAATAGAGATTATTACGAGCATCCAAGTTGGACTCATTTCATGGATGAACATTATTTATAAGCACAATGGTGGAAAGAAAAGCTTTTCTTGCAACTCGAAAGCATCAATATCGCGTATCCCAATATGCAAAACATGATTGTAGTGCCCAATCAAAAAAATGGAGATCATTATAAGATTCCAAGTTTCACTTATTTCACTAATGAACTTTGATTATAAAGAAAATGGTGGAAAGTAAAGTTTTTCTTGCAAGTCCGAAGCATCAATATCGTGTATCCCAATATGGAAAACATGATTGTTGTGCCCATATAAAAAGATCGAAGATTATTATGAGTATCCAAGTTTGATTCATATCGCATATGAATATAAATTATAAGGAAAATGGTGGAGAGAAAAGTTTTTCTAGCAAATTCAAGGTATCAATATCGTGTATCCCAGTGTGGAGAACATGATTGTAGTGCCTATTACAAAAAGAATAGAGATTTTAATGAGTATCCAAGTTTGTTTAATTCATGAATAAGCATCAATTATAAGAAAAATGGTGGAAGGAAAAGCTTTTCTTTCGAATCCAAAGAATTAATATCGTGCATCCCAATGCAAAGAACATGATTGTAGTTCCCATAACAAAAAGAATGGAGATTCTTACGAATATCCAAGTTTATCTCATTTCACAAATAAACGTTATTTATAAGTAAAATGGTGGAAAGAAAAGCTTTTCTTGCAACTCCAAAGCATCAAAATCGTGCGTCTGAATGTGGAGAACATGGTTGTAGTGCCCCATCGCAAAAATAATGGAGATTATAAAGAGTGTCCAGGTTTGTCTCATTTCACAGATGAACATTAATTATGACAGAAATGGTGGAAAGAAAAGTTTTTCATGACAGTCCAGAGTGTTAATATTATGTATCCTAAAGTGGAGAACATGAGTGTAGTGCCCAATCATAAAAATAATTAAGACTATTATGAGTATCAAAGTTTATCCTATTTCACAGATGAGCTTTGATTATAAGGAAAATGGTGGAAAGATAAGCTTTTCCTGCAATCCAAGGCATCAATAGTATGTTTCCCAATTTGGAGAACATGATTGTAGTGCCCATAACAAAAAGAATGGAGATTATTACAAGTATCCAAGTTTGACATATTTTACGGATGAATATTAATTATAAGAAAAATAGGGGAGAGAAAAGCTTTTCTTGCAAGTCCAACCATCAATATCATGTATCCCAATATGGAGAATATGATTGTAGTGCCCATACCAAAAAGCATGGAGATCATAATCAGTATCGAAGTTTGTCTCATTTCATATATGAGCATTAATAATAAGGAAAATGGTGGAAAGAAAAGCTTTTCTTGCAAATCCAAAGCATTAATATCGTGAAACCTAATATGGGGAACATGATTTTAATGCCCATAGCAAGAAGAATGAAAATAATTTTGAGTATTCAAGTTTGTCTCATTTAATGGATAAACATCAATTATAAGGAAAATGGTGGAAAGAGAATCTTTTGTTGCAAATCCAAAGCATCAATATCGTGTATCCCAATATGGAAAACATGATTGTAGTTCCCAGAACAAAAAGAATAGAGATTATGACAAGTATCCAAATTTGAATCATTTCACGAATGAATATTAATTTTAAGGAAAGTGGTGGAGAGAAAAGCTATTCTTGCAAATTCAAAGCATTAATATCGTGTATCCCAATGTGGAGAACAGGATTGTAGTGCCTATAACAAAAAGAATGGAGATTATAATAAGTATCCAAGTTTGTCTCATTTCAGGGATGAACATTAATTATAAGGAAAATGATGAAGGAAAAACTTTCTTGCAATTCCAAAGCAGCAATATCATGTAGCCCAATACGGAGAACATGATTGTAGTGCCCATAACAAAAAGAATGGAGATTATTATAAGTATCCAAGTTTGGCTCATTTCAGGGATGAACATTATTTATAAGGAAAATGGTGGAAAGAAAAGCTTTTCTTACAAATCCAAAGCTTTAATACCGTGTATCCCAATGTGGAGAAGATAATTGTAGTGCACATAACGAAAACAATGGAGATTATAATGAGTATCCAAGTTTGTGTTATTTCACGGATGAATATTAATTACAAGGAAAATGGTGGAAAGGAAATCATTTCTTATAAATCCAAAACATCAATATCGTGCTAATGTATAGAACATGATTCTAGTGCCCATAACAAATAGGATGGAGATTATTATAAGTATCCCTGTTTGACTCATTTCATAGATGAATATTAATTATAAGGGAACTAATTGAAAGAAAATCTTTTCTTGCAAATCCAACGCATCAATATCGTGTATCCCAATGCGAAGAACATGATTGCAGTGCCCTTAACAAAAAGAATGGAGATTATTATAAGCATCCAAGTTTGGCGCATTTCAAGGATGAAGTTTGATTATAAGGAAAATGGTGGAAAGAAATTCTTTTCCTACAAATCCAAAGCATCAATATCATGTATCCTAATATGGAGAACTTGATTGTAGTGCCGATAACAAAAGGAATAGAGATTACTATGAGATCTAAGCTTGACTCATTTCACAGATGAATATTAATTATAAGGAAAATGGTGGAGAGAAAAGCTTTTCTTGCAAATTAAAAGCATCAATATAGTATATCCCAATGTGGAGAACTTGATTGTAGTGCCTATAACAAAAGGAATGGAGAGTATAATGAGTATCCATGCTTGTCTCATTTCATGGATAAACATTAATTATAAGGACAATGGTGGAAGGAAAAGCTTTTCTTGCAAATCCAATGCATCAATATCGTGTATCCCAATGCGAAGGACATGATTGTAGTGCCCATAAAAAAAATAATGAAGATTATTATGAGTATCCAAGTTTGACTTATTTCATGGATGAACACTATTTGCAAGGAAAATGGTGGAAAGAAAATCTTTTCTTGCAAATCCAAAGCATCAATATCGTGTATCCCAATACGAAGAACATGATTGTGGTGCCTATAAAAAAAATGGAGATTATTACAAGTATCTAAGTTTGACCTATTTCACGAATAAACATTATTTATAAGGAAAATGGTGGAAAGAAAAGCTTTTCAGCAACTCTATAGCATCCGTATCATGCATCTTAATGTGCAGAAGATGGTTGTGGTGCCCAATCACAAGAAAAATGGAGACCATTATGAGATTCTAAAATTCTCTTATTTTACAGATAAAACTTTGATTATAATGAAAATGGTGGAAAGAAAAGTTTTTACTACAATGTCCAAAGCATCAATACCATCTATAGCAATGTGGAGAACATGATTATAGTGCCCGATCACAAATATAATAGAGATTATTGTGGTTGTCGAGTTTGCTTCATTTCACGGATGAACATTAATTATAAGAAAAATGGTGCAAAGAAAAATTTTTCTTGCAAGTCCAAAGCATCAATATTGTGTATCCTAAAGTGGAGAACATGATTGTAGTGCCCAAACACAAAAATAATGGAGATTATTATAAGATCAAAGTTTGTCCCACTTCATGGATGAATTTTGATTATAAAGAAAATGGTGGAAAGAAAAGCTTTTCTTGCAAATCCAAAGCATCAATATTGTGTATCCCAATTTGGAGAACATGATTGTAGTGCCCATAACAAAAAGAATGAAGATTGTTACAAGTATCAAAGTTTGACTCATTTCACGGATGAATCTTAATTATAAGGAAAATGGTAGAGGGAAAAGTTTTTTTTGCAAATCCAAAGCATCAACAACAAGTTTCCCAATGTGGACAACATGATTGCAGTGCCCATAACAAAAAGAATGGAGATTATAATGAGTATGAAAGTTTGTCTCATTTCATAGATGAGCATTAATATAAGGACAATGCTGGAAGGAAAAGTTTTTCTTGCAAATCCAAAGCATTAATATCGTGTATCCCAATGCGGAGAGCATGATTGTTGTGCCCATAACAAAAAGAATGGAGATTATTACGTGTATCCAAGTTTAACTGATTTCAAGGATGGATATTAATTATAAAGAAAATGGTGGAGAGAAAAGCTTTTCTTGCAAATCCAAAGCATCAACATTGTGTATCCTAATGTGGAGAACATGATTGTAGTGCCCATAAGAAAAAGAACAGAGATTATAATTAGTATCTAAGTTTATCTCATTTCACAGATGAATACTAATTATAAAGAAAATGCTGGAAGGAAAATCTTTTCTTGCAAATCCAAAGCATCAATATCATGTATCTCAATGTGAAGAACATGATTGTAGTGCCCATAATAAAAAGAATGAAGATTATTATAAGTATCAAAGTTTGACTCATTTCAAGGATGAACATTATTTATAAGGAAAATGTTGGAAAGAAAATCTTTTCTTGCAGATCCAAAGCATCAGTATTGTGTTTCCCAATGTGGAAAACATGATTGTAGTTCCCAAAACAAAACGAATTGAGATTATGATGAGTATCCAAATTTGACTCATTTCATGAATGAATATTAGTTACAGGGAAAATGGTGGAGACAAAAGCTTTTCTTGCAAATTCAAAGTATCAATATCATGTATCCTAATATGGAGAACACGATTGTAGTGCCCATAACAAAAAGAATGGAGATTATAATAAGTATCCAAGTTTGTCTCATTTTAAGGATGAAAATAAATTGTAAGGAAAATGGTGGAAGGAAAAACTTTTCCTACAAATCCAAAGCATCAATATCATATATCCCAAAATAGAGAACATTATTATAGTGCCCATAGCAAAAAGAATGGAGATTATTATAAGTATCCAAGTTTGACTCATTTCAGGGATGAACATTAATTATAAGGAAAATGGTGGACAAAAAAGTTTTTCTTGCAAACCTAAAGCGCCAATATCCTGTATCCCAAAATAGAGAACATGATTGTAGTGCCTGATCACAAAAATACGTATCCCAAAGTGGAGAATGTGAATGTAGTGCCGGATCACAAAAATAGTGAAGATTATTATAAGCATCTAAGTTTGTCCCATTTCACGGATGAAAATTGAGTATAAGGAAAATGGTGGAAAGAAAACTTTTCCTACAAATCCAAAGCATCAATATCGTGTATCCCAATTTGGAGACCATGGTTGTGCGACCATAACAAAAAGAATGGAGATTATTATGAGTATCCAAGTTTGACTCATTTCATAGATGAATATTAATTATAAGGAAAATGGTGGAGAGAAAAGCTTTTCTTGCAAAACTAAAGCATCAATATCATGTATCCCAGTGTGGAGAACATGATTGTAGTGCCTATAACAAAAAGAAAGAAGATTATAATGAGTATCCAAGTTTGTCTCATTTCATGGATAAACTTTAATTATAAGGAAAATAGAGGAAGAAAAAACTTTTCTTGCAAATCTAAAGCTTCGATATTGTGCATCCCAATGCGAAGAACATGATTGTAGTGCCCATAACAAAAAGAATGGAGATTATAATGAGTATCCAAGTTTGTCTCATTTCATGAATAAACATTAAATATAAGGAAAATGGTGGAAAGAATCGCTTTTCTTGCAAATCCAAAGCATCAATATCGTGTATCCTAATGTGGAGAACATGATTGTGGTGCCTATAACAAAAAGAATGGAGATTATTATGAGTATCCATGTTTGACACATTTTACGGATGAACATTAATTATAAGGAAAATGACGAAAATAAAAGCTTTTCTTATAGATCCAAAGCATTAATATCATGTATCCCAGTGTGGGGAACATGATTGTAGTGCCTATAACAAGAAGAAAGGAGATTATAATGATTATCCAAGTTTGCCTCATTTCATGGATGAACTTTAATTGTAAGGAAAATAGTAGAAGGAAAAACTTTTCTTGCAAATCTAAAGCTTTGATATCATGCATCCCAATGTAGAGAACATGATTGTAGTGCCTAGAACAAAAAGAATAGAGATTATAATGAGTATCCAAGTTTGTCTCATTTCACGGATAAACATTAAATATAAGGAAAATGGTGGAAATAATCACTTTTTTTGCAAATCCAAGGCATCAATATCGTGTATCCCAATGTGGAGAACATGATTGTAATTCCCAATCATAAAAAAAATGGAGATTGCTATGATAATCCAAGTTTGACTCATTTGATGTGGAAAATTTGATTATGAGGATAATAGTGGGAAAAAAGCCTATTCTGGCCAAATCAAAGCCACAAATTGTGTATCCCAGTGTGGAGAACATAATTATAGTGCCCAGTCACAAAAATAATGGAGATTATTATGAGTGTCTAGGATTATCTCATTTCACAGATGAACTTTAACTGTAAAGAAAATGGTGGAAAGAAAAGTTTTTTCTTACAAACACAAAGCGTCAATACTATGTATCCTAAAGTGGAGAATGTGATTGTCGTGCCCGATCACAAAAATAATGGCGATTATTATGAGTATCAAAGTTTATCCAATTTCATGGATGAACATTGATTATAAGGAAAATGGTGGGAAGAAAAGTTTTTCCTACAAATCCAAAGCATCAATATCGTGTATCCTAATTTGGAGACCATGATTGTAGTGCCCATAATGAAAAGAATGGAGATTATTACTAGTATCCAAGTTTGACTCATTTCATAGATGAATATTAATTATAAGGAAAATAGTAGGGAGAAAAGCTTTTCTTGCAAAACCAAAGCATCAATATCGTGTATCCTAATGTGGAGAACATGATTGTAGTGCCCATAACAAAAAGAAAGGAGATTACAATTAGTATCCAAGTTTGTCTCATTTCATGGATAAACATTAATTATAAGAAAAATGATGGAAAGAAAAACTTTTCTTGTAAATCTAAAGCATCATTATCGTGTGTCCCAATATGGAAAATAGATTGTAGTGCACATAACAAAAACAATGGAGATTATAATGAGTGTTCAAGTTTGTCTTGTTTCACAGATGAACATTAATTATAAGGAAAATGGTGGAAATAAAAGCTTTTCCTGCAAATCCAAAGCATCAATATCATGTATCCCAATATGGAGAACATGATTGTTGTGCCCATAACAAAAAGAATAGAGATTATTACGAGTATCCATGTTTGACACATTTCACGAATGAACATTAATTATAAGGAAAATGACAAAAAGAAAAGCTTTTCTTGCAAATCAAAAGCATCAATATCATGTATCCTAAGTGGAGAACATGATTGTATTGCCCATAACAAAAAGAATGGAGATTGTAATGAGTATCCAAGTTTGTCTTATTTCGTGGATAAACATTAATTATAAGGACAATGGTGGAAAGAAATGCTCTTCTTGCAAATCCAAAGCATTAATATTGTGTATCCCGAAGGGAAGAACATGATTGTAGTGCCCATAACAAAAACAATGGAGATTATTACAAGTATCCATGTTTGACTTATTTCATGGATCAACATTAATTATAAGGAAAAAGATGGAAAAAATAGTTTTTCTTGCAAACCCAAAGCGTCAATATTGTGTATCCTAAAGTGGAGAATGTGATTGTAGTACTCGATCATAAAAATATGTATGCTAAAGTGGAGAACATGATTGTAGTGCCTCATCACAAAAATAATGGAGATTATTATAAGCATCTAAGTTAGTCCCATTTTACGGATGAACTTTGAGTATAAGGAAAATGGTGGAAATAAAAGCTTTTCCTACAAATCCAAAGCATCAATATCGTGTATCCCAATTTGAAGACCATTGTTGTTGTGCCCATAACAAAAAAATTTGAGATTATTAGAGTATCCAAGTTTGAGTCATTTCATAGCTGAATATTAATTATAAGGAAAATGGTGGAAAGAAAAGCTTTTCTTGCAAAACCAAAGCATCAATATCATGTATCCTAGTGTGGAGAACATGATTGTACTACCCATAACAAAAAGAAAGGAGATTATAATGAGTATCCAAGCTTCTCTCAGTTCACGGATGAATGTTAATTATAAGAAAAATAGTGGAAGGAAAAACATTTCTTGCAAATCTAAAGCATCAATATTGTGTATCCCAATGTGGAGAACATGATTGTAGTGCCTATAACAAAAAGAATGGAGATTATAATGAGTATCTAAGTTTGTCTCATTTCATGGATGAACATTAATTATAAGGAAAATGATGAAATGAAAAAGCTTTTCTTGCAAATCCAAAGCATCAATATCGTGTATCCTTATGTGGAGAACATGATTGTAGTGCCCATAACAAAAAGAATAGAGATTATAATAAGTAACCAAGTTTGTCTCATTTCATAGATAAAACATTAATTATAAGGAAAATGATGGAAAGAAACGATTTTCTTGCAAATCCAAAGCATCAATATCGTGTATCCTAGAGGGGAGAACATTATTGTAGTGCCCATAATAAAAACAATGGAGATTATTACGAGTATCCATGTTTGACTCATTTCGTGGATAACATTAATTATAAGGAAAATGATGAAAAGAAAAGCTTTTCTTGCAAATCCAAAGCTTCTACATCATGTACCCCAATGTGCAGAACATGATTGTAATGCCTATAATGAAAAAAATTGAAATTATAATTACTATCCAAGTTTATCTCATTTCACGAATAAACTTTAATTATAAGGAAAATGGTGGAAAGAAAAGCTTTTCTTGCCAAACCAAAGCGTCAATATCGTGTGTCCCAATGAAGCAACATGATTGTAGTGCCACTAATCGAAGAAATGGAGACTATTCTAAGTATCCATGTTTGTATCATTTCATGGATGAACTTTGATTATAAGGGAAATGGTGGAAAGAAAAGCTTTTCTTGCAAATCTAAAGCACTAATATCATGTATCCGAGTGTGGAGAACATGGTTGTAGTGCCCAGTCGCAAAAAGAATGGGGATTGTTATGATAATCCATGTTTGACTCATTTGATGGGGAAACTTTTATTATAAGGGAAATGGTGGAAAGAAAGCCTTTTCTTGCCAAACCAAAGCATCAATATTATGTATCCCACTGTGGAGAATATGATTATAGTGCCCAATCATAAAAATAATAGAGATTATTATGAATGTCTAGGTTTCTCTCATTTCACAGATGAACTTTGATTATAAGGAAAATGGTGAAAAGAGAAGTTTTTCTTGCAAACCCAAAGTGTCAATATCGTGTATACTAAAGTGGAGAATGCAATTATCGTGCTCGATCACAAAAATAATGGCGATTATTGTAAGTATCAATGTTTGTCCAATTTCACAAATGAACACTGATTGTAAGGAAAATGGTGGAAGGAAACTTTTCCAACAAATCCAAAGCATGAATATCGTGTATCCCAATTTGGAGACCGTGATTGTAGTGCCCATAGCATAAAGAATGGAGATTATTATGGGTACCCAAGTTTAACTCATTTCACAGATAAATATTAATTACAAGGAAAATGGTGGAGAGAAAAGCTTTTCTTGAAAACCAAAGCATCAATATTATGTATCCCAATGTGGAGAACATGTTTGTAATGCCCATAACAAAAAGAAAAGAGATTATAATAAGTATCCAAGTTTGTCTTATTTCACGGATAAACATTAATTATAAGGAAAATGGTGGAAGGAAAAACTTTTCTTACAAATCTAAAGCATCAATATCGTTTGTTCCAATATGGAGAACATGATTGTGGTGCGCAAAACAAAAACAATGGAGATTATAATGAGTATCCAAGTTTGTCTTGTTTCATGGATGAACATTAATTATAAGGAAAATGATGGAAAGAAAAGCTTTTCTTGCAAATCCAAAGCATCAATATCATGTATCCCAATATGGAGAACATGATTGTAGTGCCCATAACAAAAAGAATGGAGATTATTACGAGTATCCATGTTTGACACATTTCACAAATGAACATTAAGTATAAGGAAAATGACGAAAGGAAAAGCTTTTCTTGCAAATCCAAAGCATCTATATCATGTATCCTAATGCGGAGCACATGATTGTAGTGCCCATAACAAAAAGAATGGAGATTATAATGACTATCTAAGTTTGTCTCATTTTATGGATAAATATTAATTATAAGTAAAATGGTGGAAAAAAAGCTTTTCTTGCAAATCCAAAGCATCAATATCGTGTATCCCATTATGGAGAACATGATTGTGGTGCCCATAACAAAAAGAATAGAGATATTACGAGTATTCATGTTTGACTCATTTCATGGATCAATATTAATTATATGAAGAATGATGGAAATAAAAGTTTTTCTTGTGAATCCAAGGCTTCTATATCATGTATCCTAATGTGTAGAACATGATTGTAGTGCCTATAATGAATGAAATTGAGCTTATAATTACTATCCAAGTTGATCTCATTTCTTAGATGAACTTTAATTATAAGGAAAATGGTGGAAAGAAAAACTTATCTTGCCAAACCAAATTGTCAATATCATGTATCCCAATGAAGAAACTTGATTGCAGTGCCACTAACAAAAAGAATAGAGATTATTACAAGTATCCATGTTTGTATCATTTCATGGACGAACTTTGATTATAAGGGAAATGGTGGAAAGAAAAGCTTTTCTTGAAAATCCAAAACACCAATATCATGTATCCCAATATGGAGAACATGATTGTAGTGCCCAATCACAAAAAGAATGGAGATTATTACGATAATCCAAGTTTGACATATTTAATGGAGAAACTTTCATTATAAGGAAAATGGTGGAAAGAAAGCCTTTTCTTGCCAAACCAAAGCATCGATACTGTGTATTCAAATGAGGTGAACATGATTGTAGTGCCACTAGCAAAGAGAATAAAGATTATTACAAGTATCCAAGTTTGACTCATTTCATAGTTGAACTTTGATTATAAGGGAAATGGTGGAAAGAAAACCTTTTCTTGCCAAACCAAAGCATCAGTATCGTGTATCCAAATGAGGTGAACATTATTGTAGTGCCACTAACAAGCATGCAGGTTTGTATCATTTCATGGTTGAACTTTGACTATAAGGGAAATGGTGGAAAGAAAAGCTTTTCCTGCAAATCCAATGCATCAATATCGTGTATCCTAATGTGGAGAACATCATTGTAGTGCCCAATCACAAAAAGAATGCAGATTATTATAAGAATCCAAGTTTGGCTCATTTAATGGACAAGCTTTGATTATAAGGAAAATGGTGGAAACAAAAGCTTTTCTTGCCAAATCACAGCATCAAAATCTTGTATCCCAATGAGGAGAATATGATTGTAGTGTCCATAACAAAAGGAATGGAGATTATTATAAGTGTCCAAGTTTGTTTCATTTCATAGATAAACTTTAATAATAAAGGAAATGGTGGAAAGAAAAGCTTTTCTTGCCAAAGCAAAGCTTCAATATCATGTATCGAAATAAGGTGAACATGATTGTCGGGCCATTAACAAAAAGAATTGAGATTATTACAAGTATCCAAGTTTGTATCATTTGATGGTTTAACTTTGATTATAAGGGAAATGGTGGAAATAAAAGTTTTTCTTGCAAATCTAATGCATCAATATCGTGTATCCCAATATGGAGAACATGATTGTTGTGCCTAATCACAAAACAAATGGAGATTATTACAAGAATCCATGTTTGACACATTTGACGGCCAAACTTTGATTATAAGAAAAATGGTGGAAAGAAAACCATTTCTTTCTAAACTAAAGCATCAATATCGTGTATCCCAATGAGGATAACATGATTGTAGTGCCCTTAACAGAAAGAACAGATATTATTATGAGCATCCAAGTTTGACTCATTTCACGGATGAACATTATTTATAAGGGAGATGGTGGAAAGAGAAGCTTTTCTTGCAACTCCAAAGCATCAATATCGTGTATCCCAATGTGGAAAACATGATTGTAGTGTGCATAACAAAATCGATGGAGACTATAATGAGTATCCAAGTTTGTCTCATTTCACGGATGACCATTAAGATTGTAATGGATGAACATTAATTATAAGGAAAATGGCCAAAAGAAAAGCTTTTCTTGCAAATCCAAAGCTTCAATATCATGTATCCCAATGTGTAAAACATGATTGTAATGCCTATAACGAGAAGAATGGAGATTATAATTAGTACCCAAGTTTGTAAAATTTCATGGATGAACTTTAATTATAAGGAACATGGTGGAAAGAAAAGTTTTTTTGCCAAACCAAAGTGTCAATATCGTGTATCCCAATGAGGTGAATATGATTATGGTGCCATTAACAAAAATAATAGAGATTATTACAATTACCCAAGTTTGTATCATTTCAAGGATGAACTTTGATTATTAGGGAAATGGTGGAAAGAAAAGATTTTTTTGCAAATCCAAAGCATCAATATTGTGCATCCCAATGTAGAGAATGTGATTGTTGTGCCCAATCACAAAAAGAGTGGAGATTATTACGAGAGTCCATGTTTGACTCATTTCATGGAGAAACTTTGATTATAAGGAAAATGGTGGAGAGAAAACCTTTTCTTGCCAAACAAAAGCATCAATGTCGTGCATCCAAATAAGGTGAACATGAATGTAGTACCACTAACAAAAAGGATGGAGATTATTACAAATATCCAAGTTTGTATCATTTCATGGTTGAGCTTTAATTATAAAGGAAATGGTTGAAAGAAAACCTTTTTCCTGCCAAACCAAAGCATCAACATCATGTATCCAAATAAGGTGAACATGATTGTAGCACTAACAAAAAGAATGGAGATTACTACAAGTATGGAAGCTTATATCATTTCATGGTTGAACTCTAATTATAAGTGAAATAGTGGAAAGAAAAGCTTTTCTTGCAAATCCAATGCATCATTATCATGTATCCCAATGTGGAGAACATGATTGTAGCGCCCAATCACAAAAAGAATAGAGATTATTATGAGAATCCATGTTTGACTTATTTGATGGCCAAATTTTGATTTTAAGGAAAATGGTGGAAAGAAAACCTTTTCTTGCCAACCCAAAGCATCAATATCATGTATCCTAATGAGGACAACATAATTATAGTGCCCTTAACAAAAAGAATGGAGATTATTCTGAGTATCCAAGTTTGTCTCATTTCATGGATGAACTTTAATGATAAGGAAAATGGTGGAAGAAAAAGCATTTCTTGCCAAACCAAAGCATCAATATTGTGTATCCCAATGAGAACATGATTGTAGTGCCTTTAACAAAAAAAATGGAGATTATTCTGAGTATCCAAGTTTGTCTTATTTCACAGATAACTTTAATGATAAGGAAAATGGTGGTAGGAAAAGCTTTTCTTGCCCAACCAAAGCATTAATACCGTATATCCTAATAAGGAGAACATGATTGTAGTGCCCTTAACAAAAAGAATGGACAGTATTACAAGTATCCAAGTTTGTATCATTTCATGGTTAAACTTTGATTTTAAGGGAAATGGTGGAAGGAAAAGCTTTTCTTGCAAATCAAAGCATCAATATCGTGTATCCCAATATGAAGAACATGATTGTAATGCCCAATCATAAAAATAATGAAGATTATTACGAGAATCCATGTTTGACACATTTGATGGCCAAACTTTGATTATAAGGAAAATGGTGGAAAGAAATCCTTTTCTTGCCAAACTAAAGCATCAATATCGTTTATCCTAATGAGGAGAACATGATTGTAATGCCCTTAACAAAAAAAATAGAGATTACTATAGGTATCCAAGTTTGTCTCATTTTACGGATAAACTTTAGTAATAAGGAAAATGGTGGAAAGAAAAGCTTTTCTTGCCAAATCAAAGCATCAATATCGTGTATCCCAATGAGGAGAACATAATTGTAGTGCCCTTAACAAAAAGAATTGAGATTATTATGAGTATCGAAGTTTGTCTTATTTCACGGATGAACTTTATTAATAAGCAAAATGGTGGAAAGAAAAGCTTTTCTTGCCAAATCAAAGCATCAATATCGTGTTTCCCAAGGAGGTGAACATGATTGCAGTGCCCAATAACAAAAAAAATGAAGATTATTATAAGTATCCAAGTTTGTCTCATTTCAAGGATGAACTTTGATTATGAGGACAATAGTGGAAAAAAAGCTTTTCTTGCCAAATCAAAGCATCAATATCATGTATCCCAAAAAGGTGAACATGATTACAGTGCCCAATAAGAAAAAGAATGCAGATTATTATGAGTATCCAAGTTTATCTCATTTGACGGATAAACTTTGATTATGAGAAAAATGGTGGAAAGAAAAGCTTTGCTTGCAAATCCAACGAATCAATATCATGTATACCAATGTGGAGAACATGGTTGCAGTGCCTAATCACCAAAAAAATGGAGATTTTTACGAGATTCCTGGTTTGTATCATTTCATGGATGAACTTTGATTATAAGGGAAATGGTGGAAAGTGAAGCTTTTCGTTTAACTCCAAAGCATCAATATCATGTATCCCAATATGGAGAACATGGTTATGGTGCCCAATCACAAAAGAAATAGAGATCATTATGAGATTCCAAGTTTGTCCCGTTTCACGTATGAACTTTGATAATTAGGAAAATGGTGGAATGAAAAGTTTCTCTTGCAAGTCCAAAGCTTCAATATCGTGTATCCCAATGTGGAAAACATCATTGTAGTGCCCAATCACAAAAATAACAGAGATTATTATGAGTATCAAAGTTTGTCTTATTTCACGGATGAACTTTGATTATAAGTGTTAGACCTTTTAACGGTGAATGAAATCAAGAGGGGGTGAATTAATTGCACAAAATTTTAGTAAATTAAAACTTTGATAAATAAAATTGAGAAATCTAGAAAATAAACTTTGTAGTGCAAGTTAGTAAATAGAAATAAACAATCTAGAAAATAAACGGTGAATGAAATCAAGAGGGGGTGAATTAATTGCACAAAATTTTAGTAAATTAAAACTTTGATAAATAAAATTG